>CAUJKY010000002.1:0-227831 GCA_963241965.1 Tortrix viridana
AGCACCTACCAAAACGAGTATACCGATTACAACTTCTACTGCTTCAACAACCACCACTGCATTTGTTCTACCTATAAGGGAACCAAAGATTTTGAGTGATAACTGTGAACAATATAAATATATGTTAGAGCAAATTATTCTATGGGGTAGTGAAGAGTTGGATCAGTTAGAAATTAATCCGAATGCTGATGATTTATGTATAGCACGCCTCCCCGCCGTGAGGACACCTACACGGAAATCGAACGTATAAGAGGATGTTGTTACTTATCTAAAAGTTCCCATCAAAAAGAATTCAATAATAAAAAATAATTAATTTAATATGATAGGGAAACCGCATGTGGGAAAACGAATGATGATGGTGTAGTAAAGAGATTGCGTGTACATTCGGACATGAAATATATATGTGTGTACGTGAATAACTATGCATGTGTGAATAACAATATAAATTCCACCTCGTTTTATAATATGTATCATATCTGTTTGAATCACGCATACTTAGTGATCGTCTATCGAGAAATAACGTGACAACGCTTATTCGCGTACTTAGTTACCGTTTATCGAAATATAACGTGTAAGTGAATATTAATTAAAAATATATATATTTAATAATAAAAAAAATGTATTCAAATCTAAGCAAGTTAAACGAAACCTCTTCCGATGTGAAAAATTGGATTCGAGTTAAAGAGTTGCCGGTGAATCAATCCATGTTGATAACAGGGTGTTATACAACACCCTCACGATTCACGCCCGGCGCCAACGAAACCGTGGTGAAATTTGAAAACAAAAATCTAATGACGCTGCCCGCACGTTTCAATAACTTAGATGAAACGATAATAAAAGAGTTGGATGAGGGGAACACTTGTTTAATAAATAAAGGACCAATCGGACGAACATATATACTAAAATTTGAACGAAAAGAAGATTAATATTTTTTTGTAAGTGTATAATTGAATTTATATAAATGTTTTTTTACAGGTATAATAATCAGAGCTCAGTACTTGATCCCGCACTAAATCAATTACAATTTATTGAATTTTTAAAGCGGGTGTCTTTATTGTACACCTGGACAACACCGGTTCCCTAAATCAATAAATCATATGAATTTAATATTTTGCAAATTACATTTAAGTGATTGTCGCTATACATATGAGTATTATGTTTTATCAAGAATGTGGGATGACTTAGGGTGTTATATTGAGCATGTATTGAATAATGACTGCATTGACTCGTACCAACATTTTATTTCTTTACTGTCTCAAGCGGATGCTGACTGCTTCGAACATTCTACCTTTAATACTGATTTGGGTCATTTATTTGTTCAAGCACTTTTAACAACTATGGGAAGTACAATGAATTTTCATCGGAGAAGGAAACGAAAAAACATTCCATTTTTATATAATTTCACCTTTATTAATCCAAGATTTTTCATTCATACCCAACCACTTTACATACACTTTATCCCCCTTACGTTTTAATACTTTTTCCACAAGGTAAATGTCAGGGTTTTGAACCTTTTGTAGTTCCTGCTCATAAAAACATCCCGAGATGAGTTCCCGCTTCATATCTTGAAGTAAGTATGTTGTCGGGTTAGTAATTAACACCTTGACGATTTGAAAAATTTCCGCGGTCCAGTTGCCGGTGTAGCCCTTGGAGAAAGCTGATTTATGCTTGCTGATTCGCACGTAGTCATTAACCTTGAACTTGTTTGGAGGTTTGACTTTAATATAATTATATACCTTATGGAGCAGTTTATTAGAGTTGGTTTTATTCACACTCATCGGTGCCATGCCTATGGTACTGTGTTTTTTATTATTATATTGTATAAGTATATCACTTATCAGTTTGGTCCAGTTATATGAACCGTTTAAACTGAAACGCTGCCACAACCAATGTTTTAAGGTTCTTATTAGTCTTTCTACTATAGAAGCCTTCATCACACTATATGTAGAGTAGTGATTAATGTTGTGACGTCGCATTAATTCTTGAAATTTGCTATTAAAGAACTCTGTGCCATCGTCGGATTGAATATTTTTTGGCTTTCTCCCATTTAAAATATTACTCATAGCCTTTGTGACGTCATCAGCGTTTTTAGTTTTCAACGGTTGCATCCACGTGTACTTTGAAAATGTATCAATACATACTAAAATATATCTGTACCCGTTATTATCTCTAGAGTACTTTTGCATGTCAATTAAATCGATTTGCCAAGTATCATCAAACCCCCTCTGTATGAAGCGTCTACGTGGAAAAGTCTTTCTCGCATACCTATGTATCTCCTTCACCACTTGTGCTTTACCCATCAGATATTCTCAATGGAGTTGGAGCAATGCGTTTTATCGATGCAGGTGGTTGAGGTGGTGTTTGTGGACGTGTTTGAATTCTAGCTGTCAATTTCCCAAGTTGATCTCGCAACGCGTTTATATAAAGTAAAGTAAAGTAAAGATTTATTTACCAAAATAATTACAGTACAATAACAAAAGTAACTTTGACTCCACACTAGGCTAGGCCTGTATCGTGGCAGCCAAAAACAATACAAAGAATTACCGAGGGAATTGCGGTCTGTATTCTAGGAAGTAGGTACGAGTATATAATATAAATTTAAAGAGGGTATTCTAATGCTTACATGAATTGGTTTGAAAGAAGAATAACCAGCTGCAGAACTAAATTGGTAAGTAGTAAAAATGTGCGCAGGTGTATAGGTGTATGTGTAGGTGTATGACTATATGCGGGTGAGTGTGTGTTAGTGCAGGTTTGCGTGTGTGAGAGTATGAGTGAGAGGGTGCGGGAGTTTGCATCTAGTTGGTTGAATGATAAGAATAATTATAATTCAAAAGATCGGAAAACAGTCTTGCGAGTGGGGAAACTACATTTAACTCAAAATATTTAAAACTCTCTCGGCCTCATTGTAATCCCAGTCTAACAACAGGCTGAGAATACGCTTCTTGGCCTCAAAAACTCGACAATACCTTATGTCACATGCCCCAACAATCTCATTGTAGATATGAGGAAAAAGAAATGATTTGAACCTTCTGGCAAAATTAGTTTTAACGGCAGGTTTTGGGACCTTAAAAATTCTTTTTTTCAGCAGGTCAGGATAAATGGCCGAATTTCTCGTCTGTTTATGCATAAACAAAGTAACACGTAAAAGGAACAGTTTCCGGACACTTAGAACCTGCGCCTCCTTAAAAAGATCAACTGTAGAGAAGCGCCGCGGTTTTCGTAAAGAGACTTTCAAGACCGCTCTCTGAGCTCTCTCCAAGACCATCATGGTAGACTTGGCTATGCCACCCCAAGCGAGGATGCAGTAGTTAAAAATTGACTCGCACAGTGCAAGATACACCATCCGAAGTAGGGAAACATCAGTCACATCTCTGAGCAATTTCATAGTGTAGATAAGTTTACGAACCCTAGCAGCTGTCACCGATATGTGGTCTTTAAATCTTAGATTTTCGTCTAGCACAACGCCTAAATATTTTAGGGATCTAGCTTTAGTTATGTAATCGCATTTGCAGCTTAAGGCGAAGAGATCTTTCGGCACACTACAGGTTTGAGTATGAATTTTTAAATCACTAAAGCCGGCTGGGGGGCGGGATGTGGCTGTTTTATGGAAGCACAGAAATTGCGTCTTAGCTGCATTTAAGGTTAAGAGATTTCGCTCCAGCCACGCAGATACACCTTGCAGACCCTCAGTGGCTGCGTTTCGGACACTCTGCCAGGATCGACCATGGAAAATTATGGCTGTGTCATCAGCATAGCAGATAACATCGCTATCTTGAAGTGCAAGAGACGTGATATCATTGATATATGCAATAAAAAGAGTGGGACCCAGAATGCTGCCCTGGGGCACGCCAAAGGATACTGGTTCCCAACCGCTCATCCTATTTCCAATTCTCACACATTGTCTCCTTTCAGTTAGATAGCTAGCGAACCAGTTTAAGGCAGTGCCTCTAATCCCGAAAGTTTCCAGTTTCCTAAGTAGGATAGGAGTTGAAACTGTATCGAACGCCTTCTTCAGGTCAAGGAAGACGCCGACACAGTTTCGCCCCTTGTCAAGATGAGAGGTGACAATATCTGTTAACAGTGTAACTGCTTCTTCTGTTGACCTTCCTTGGCGGAAGCCAAATTGACGGGCAGAGAGAAGACTGTTTTGTTCTAAATATTTAATAAGACGTTTGTTTACAATACGTTCCAGAAGTTTGGAGTAAACTCCTAAAAGAGAGATTGGACGAAAATTACTTGGGGCATTTGTTGGCCCATTCTTATGGATTGGAATCACCGTAGCAGTCTTCCAGACCTGTGGAAAGAGACCCGAGTTGATACTTAAGTTAAAAATGGCTGCAAGGGGTGCAGCTATGACGCAACCAATAGCCTTCAGTAGTCTATTACTCAAGCCATCCTGGCCAGGAGCGCTATTAGGATCAAGCGTATTGATGATGCCCAGAACCTCGTGTGCATCAGTGGGCGCAAAGAAAAAAGACCCAGAAAGAAGGTTTGTGTTGCGAACTTTTGCTGCCAAAGAGTCTTGGGTGTCATTTAATTTGGCTAATATAGAGCCAGCAAGTTCAGACCCCACTGACGAGAAGTATGCATTACAATAATCCAGAGATTCAGCAGCAGAGGCTCTTGTATTCAACAATTCCTCTGCCGAGGATATAGTAACATTCTTATGTGTTATACGTCTTATAGATTTCCAAAGCTTTTTATGTGTGTTTTTGTTTTGCGTCAAATCTTTTCTGTCATATTCATGTTTGAGGTTTCTTAAAAGAGTAACATAGAAGTTTCTATAGCGAGAGTAAATAATCCTTTTGGCGGCATTTTTAGGGTCTTTTCGCCAGTCCCGATGCAGTTTGTCTCTATGTTTCGAACATCTTATCAAGCCCGGGGTCATCCAAGGCTGTAGAGTGTGATTGGCACGACTAACCTTGACTGATCTGGAGTGCGTAGTCACAGCATTTGAAACTATAGTAGAGAATAACTCCACGGCGCAATCAAGGTCACAGCCCTGAATAACGGGGGTCCAATCAACGTTTTCCAACTCGAGCTTAAGAGAGGCGAGATCAATCTTGTCTCTCATGCGATTCGGTTTGGGTGGTTTCTGCGATTGAAGCGAAATCCCTATCATAGTGATTGCATGGTCCGTCAAATCTGTAGTACAAACGATAGATTCTGACTGATACTGATTTGAGATGAAAATATGGTCCAGGCAAGATTTGTGGTGAGTAATTGTGTCTATGCTAGACACAAGTCCATGTTCGGCCAATACACAGAGGTATTCTGATGAATGTGAGTTGGCTTCAGCAGTGCTCAAGATATCAATATTTAAGTCCCCAGCGACAATTAGGCAAGGGCTTGCAGTGAGGGACTTGAGGGCCGTATCAAGGGAGAAAATAAATTTATCGGGATTAGGAAAACTTGGCGATCTGTATACAGCAATAACTCTAAAAATATTCGGAACATCAACAAGAATGCAGTTAGCTTCATCGACAGGTAATTCGGAGAAAACTGGAGACCATTTATCATTTACATACGCGATCACGCCTCCGGACCTGTTAATGAACTTTTGGGAATTAAAGGAAGTGAAGCCTTGCAGTTGATTAATTGTAGAATGTTCATTTAACCAACACTCGCTAAAAATAACTACATCAAAATTAACATTCAACCTTTTCCAAATAACAAGAAAGTTGGCAAAGTTTTTCTGGACACTTCTAATATTTATGCTTAAGATTTTTAGTGTATACCTTGAAATAATTTGTGAACAGTTTTCCGGAAGCGGTAAGGTATGACATTTTATCTCATATGCAGAATCTATATCTTTCAATAAATCTAAAGTAGTCATGGAGAAATCTTTGGAAAATATGTGGAATAGAAAGAGACCAGGGTTTTAAATGCCATACTATCAACTAAAAACCTTCCGACTAGGGACAATAAAAACCTATAGGGAGTATTATCGTTACAATAAGTTCGGATGCACCCAGAATGAGTAGTATGATATGTGAGAGCGTGTGTGTTTGGGGTTTTAAAAATATGTTTGTGTAACATGCAGCACAAATAAATTAGCGGCACGGAAAATAATACAAATTGACATTTTAAACTAACAACGAATAAGAATAAGTTACCTATGACATTATTACAACAATAAGAGGATTTATTAAGATGATGAACCAGGTGGGGAGCAGGAATCGTCCACTCGCAGCGTATTGATGTGGTTCTCGGACTGAATACGTATGGCCGGGCTTCCTTCTTTTGCGTCTCGTTTTCTAACGAATATCGCGCCGTTGCTGACCCAGCAGTGTTTGTATTTGTGTTCGGTTGCAAAAGCTCTGGCACTTCGAAATAAACGGCGGTTTTCACTTGTTAGCCTCTCATTGACGTACACCGACCTTTCAGGTCCTTGTCCGGCTATATCCAAGCTGTTGAGCGAGCGACGTGCCTTCGCTTGGCGCTGAAATTCATCACGCTTGGCCTTTCGCGTAAAGGCCACGACCAGAGGGCGCTGCAGACGCTTGTCATCTTTCCCAAGGGGCTCCTTACGTTTGGGACCAGCTCGGGATACGTAGTCCAAGTCCGAGTCTTGCAAATCGATACCCAATTTACGTGCGGTTACAAGGGTGAGGTGATATGGGTTTTCCCCAGAAATCTCCTCGAGTCCAGAAATTTCCAGCGTATTTCTCAGGCTCGCTTGTGCTTGAGTGTTTAATTGGCTCTGCAAATCTAAAATTGTGGCCTTCAGTAGGACATTTTCACTTTCGACCATCTCCAAAGCCTTTATTCTTGTATCGTAATTAGAAATTTGCGCACTTATTTCGTCGAGGCGAGTCCTAAGCGAGTCCCACATATCTGTCGTACTCTGACGCAATAAGACAATTTCAGTAGAAAGGGACCGCAATGCATCCGCCGGTACTGCGGGAGGGCAATCGTTCGTACCCGGACGCTGTTGACTTTTCTTACGCATAGTTACATTTTCTGGAGTAGGGCGAACTGGAGTATGGGAGTTGTCCCCTCCTTTTCTTGATTTAGCGGTGCAGTTAGGGCAAATCCATTTATTTTTTTCGTTCGAATTTAGGTGTTCAGCTTTAGTGCACACTGCATGGAATGATTGTTTACACATTCCGAGTGAACATGTGATCAAGACTTCACCCTGTTTTATATCTTGTAGACAGCCGGCGCAATTCATTTTACCGCTACCAAGGTAATAGCGATATAGCGCTGAGCTTGGTATCAGTACGTTGAACGCGACAGTTTAGCGATAGAAGTCACTGCAGAGAGGTGCCGTGGTACAGAGGCTATTTGATACCACCGCGCGGGCCGCAAGCAATGACGAGATAATCAACCCACCGTCACAACTCAAAAATCAAAACGCCCTGAATTGAACTTAATTCGGTTAATGTCGCTTCACCAATTGTTCTCGAAAAAAACACACACTTGATTAGTTATTGAGATACTGTATGGTTTACACTAAAGCCACTTTTAACTTTGGAAAGCCGCGTTAACTATTTTAAATTCGTTTATGAAACGGATTAATGCAGATTTACTTGTTTACAACTTTGCGTCGACCGCGCGAGGATATCCTTCGAATGTCTCTTAAACTTTCCAAGTATTAAATTGTGTAACTCATCTAATTGCGCTTTATTTATTACATCACCTTTGAGAATACCCCTCTGCACTCCCATTAAACGTTTATTTTCAAAGTTAATTAACTCTTTTTCCACTTTAATATTATTAGCTAGCGCACTGCGGGTTGGAGAGCTAGTATTTAAGTGTTGACCAAACTTGTTAAGAGGCATGACGAAAGTGATTGATGTATAGAACCATCGGCCTCTTTTATTAGGTGTAAGGACAGAATTTTAAATTGGAACCGGTATAATTAACAGCTCGATTCACTTGAACAGCCCGATTCAACGGTTCGGTTCAGTTCAACAGCTCGGTTCCGTTCAACAGCTCGATTCACTTCAACAGCCCCGTTTCGGATCACTTTAAGATTATGCCAAATTCTTTTTCCACTTTAATATTATTAGCTAGCGCACTGCGGCGGGTTGGAGAGCTAGTATTTAAGTGTTGACCAAACTTGTTAAGAGGAATGACGAAAGTGATTGATGTATAGAACCATCAGCCTCTTTTATTAGGTATAAGGACAGAATTTTAAATTAGAACCGGTATAATTAACAGCTCGATTCACTTGAACAGCCCGATTCAACGGTTCGGTTCAGTTCAACAGCTCGGTTCCGTTCAACAGCTCGATTCACTTCAACAGCCCCGTTTCGGATCACTTTAAGATTATGTCACTTTCGGTTAGTTCTTCCACAATAGCATTGATTTCGTTGGAATGTGAGGTGTTACCAACAGCTTGAGATGATATTAATAGTCGTAAGTCGTAAACGATTCACAAGTTCGTTTGGATCATCCCAATATACATAATCGGTGTTTGAGTAAAAGTTTTTGATTGTTAATGAGGTTTCACGGTTAACACAACCACCTCCTTTAATTTTGTTACTTTCTTGCATGCGTTTAATGTAAAGTTGATACTTTACGCTTTTGTCCTCATTCACTTGACCGTTAGGTAAATACCCCCTACGATGAGCGCTTGTTATATCTAAAATTTTATTATAAACTGTTATATCTTTAGGCTTAATTGTTATAACGCCAATAGAAATACACTATCTATGAAAATTTCAACTGTCTACCTAATTACGGTTCATGAGATACAGCCTGCTGGTAGACCTGTGGGATGGATGGTCAGACGGACGGACAGCGGAGGCTTAGTAATAGGGTTTTGTTGCCACCCTTTATGGGTACGGAACCCTAAAGAAAGAAAGAAAGAAAAACATTTATTCGTGACCAATATCAGCAAAGGACAAAAAAATACACACAGTAAGAATGTAGTCACGAAATGGTCCCAACTCAGCGTAATGCCGGCATTAAAGTCGGCGCTGGTCTTCCGTTGGAACCATCAGGTGAAACCACGGAAGGTTACACACACATAATTTTGACAGATACATAAAACATAAATTACAAAACAAGAAGGAGGAAAACGAAACAATAAGAAAGGGAAACGAACATAAAAAAATTAAAAATTAAAAATCACACGCTACCTTTCATGCCCCGCCTTATTTGGCAGTATGGGCAAGAGTCCCTTAGCCTCCCTAAGCAAGAAAAAACAAGCAAAAACAGACGTCACAACTTGATCATAACCTATCTTATCTAATGTTTTGGTGCAAAAATACACAGAAAAAATAGTTAACAATACATATTACAGTAGATTATACTAACATAACAATACCTAATTTAGTGAGTTACCTGAATATAAGGTCGAACAAGAAATTAACCTAGGTAATAAATTCAGTGTATGAATCGAAAGAATTAAAAACTACGTGGTTATGCTACGGTAAGTTGGTTTGCCTATATGTATAAGTACAAGTACAAGATCCCGGCTTGATGTTGATTTGCAAACCCCGGAAAATATTTTAACACATGCAGCGTGCGAGACAGAAACTATCATTTTAATTTACTTCTCCTACAGAATTTACATATATTATTTGTAGAAAATGTACGTAATATTATTAATGATTTTATATAGAAAAACAACTACAAATTAAGGCGAAGTGAAATGCAATCCAATGCAAAACACTCACATGCTTCCATTGGTGGATATAACAAGAGGTGGATACAACAAATTATTAATGAATATACACGGCAATGCAGGCAGATGGGACATAAACCATAGGTATGTACTATTTTTAAGCTCACAATAGAGTGCCGTACTGCACATTGAATCCATATAATAGGTATGTAAATAAATAAAGAAAGAATACCAATAGATACAAAAGAAACATTTATGACAGTTATATAGCGCTCGTATCATGCACTAACGTTTCCTGAATCACTTTGTGCCCCTGCAGAAAGATCTTCAGCTTATTCCTTAAGGCATTTATACTTTGCAGGTTCCTTAAAGGCGGTGGAATATTATTCCAGCATTTAGTTGCTGCGTAACGAAAACTTCCTCGGAAAGCTGCAGAGGCATGTCGCTGTGTTAAAAGTTGCAACTTGCACTGGCGAGCCCCACCTGACCTGCAACGAGACGCCCACACCAGTTTCCCGAAAAGATATGTTGGAGCTTCATTCTTTAAGACACCAAACAGCAAGCATGCCAGGTGGAGCTTACAACGGTGCTGCATATTTAGCATTGAGTGTTTGTTGAGAAACGGGCTCACATGGGCCCTCAACGGAATTTGAAAACAAAAACGAGCACAGGCATTTTGGACTCGTTGTAACAGTTTTTTAGTTTTTACTAAAAGACGTGGACCAAACACTGCATCCATGTAGTTTAGCTTGGACAACACTAGTGATTCCACCAACTGCACACGTAAATCCTCACTGATGTATGGCCTAATTTTATATAGCACTTTTAATTTATAAAAGCAGCCTCTAATTGCACTTGCTATGTGTTTTTCAAATCGCAGATCAGCATCCATAAAAAGGCCTAAGTTACGGGCCTCATATACACGCTCAATAGGTTCGCCAGATAGCATGACATTCACAGTAGGACTGAGACTAGCCAGTTGGTGCTTGCTGCCGAAAATAAGGTATTAATTTTGGTTGGATTAAGCAGGAGACAATTTTTTGTGGTCCAAGTGGCTATCCGTGAGAGATCCTCATTGAGCTTCCTTGTTGCACAATCAACTTCGGATGGTTTACAAGTGATGTAAATCTGTATGTCATCGGCATAAATATGATATCTACAGTGAGTGATATGGGATCTAATATCAGCAGAGTATAAGATAAATAAAATCGGGCCCAAAATGGACCCCTGGGGCACGCCCCTAGTGACAGCTACTTTGTCTGAGCACTGCGATGAACCATCATTCTGAAACAACTTTACGAACTGGTAGCGATCACTAAGGTAACTTTCAAACCAGTGCAAAGCCTCGCTATCAAAACCATAATAGCTTAACTTTGAAAGCAGCAAATTAAGATTTAAAGAGTCAAATGCCCTAGAAAAGTCAAGCAGTACCAATAAAGTGCACTTCCCCTCATCTTGGGCGCAGAGTATATTGTCAGTGACATCAAGGAGGGCAGTTGCTGTACTTCGACCTTTTCTAAAACCCGATTGGTTTTCAGGTAAAATTTTATTTTTCTCGAGATAGTCCGTTAATTGCGTACATACTGCTCTTTCCAAAACCTTCGATATACATGGCAAAACACTGATTGGCCTAAGGTCCTGAAGCTCAGTTGGGTTTGACTTTTTAGGCAAAGGGCGTACAATTGCCAGCTTCCAACGGTCAGGAAAAGTAGATGTTCTGATGGAGGTATTTACAAGATCCTTGATTATATCCAAAGTGTAAGGAAGAGTCATCATTAGCATTTTTAAATTAATTGCATCACAGCCCTCAGCATTAGATTTTAGACTTTTAATAATTTTAATAATGTGATCCGAGCTGACTGGTTCTATATGAAAGACTGCATTACTAAACCGGTTAAATTCAAAGTAAGTCATTTGGGAAATAGTAATATCTAAAGAAGGCGGTAAAGTTAAAAAATGAGTATTTATAATATTCGGATTATTAAGGTTAGAAGGTAATTCTGCATCATTTTTAGGTAATAAGGTCGATTTAAGATTTTTCCATAGAAGTTTAGGATTACTTATTTTATTATTTATATTTTGTTTGAAGTATGCAATTTTTTCGAAATGAAGTGCTTGTCGTACTGTAGATTTTAAGGTCTTGTAGTATTCCTTTTTAGAATCTGTACCTGTCTTATGAAAATCAGCTGCAGCATTATCGCGTAAACGCATCATAAGCTTTACCGTATCCGTAATCCAAGGGTAGGAGTGAACCCTGATTACCGAAGACTTGATAGGGGCATGCAGATCGAAAATTGTTTCCATGCACTGGTTAAATACGCTAACCATATCATTTACGTCACTTGTGCTACTTATTAAATCCCATCTCACACCCTGCAGATCCGCGTCGAACCTGTTCAAACAAATGCTATTTAAAGGCCTGTAAGTTATTAAGAGGGGCTTAGGTTTGTCTCGCTTGATGCTGAATTCACAAGTTACCAGGACATGGCCATACAAAGAACCCACATGATCCACACAAATTGTTTTGGCTCTTAAGTCCGTGCACACTACATCGAGGAGCGTCTGGCTAGTTTCTGTAAAGTGCGTAGGCGCGGTTACTATTTGAGATAGGCTAAAACTTGTTAAAAACATGTTAAATTTTGATATTTTTGTTTCATCCTTGCCAAGTAGGTTTATATTGAAATCACCCATTAATATTATATTATCATGACTATGAAGAGAAGCCACAGAATCTGTGATAGCATTAAAGAAGAGATCGATGTCCATCCACGGTGGTCGATATGCCGTCCCGATCGCTAGCTTCTTTCCGTTGAGGGTCAAAGTGACCCACATTTGCTCAACCGACCTGTGTTGAGGGTCCACGGGGTGGGGCCACGATCGGACGCTCACATTTTGCTTAGAGTAGAAGCCGACTCCTCCACCTCGGGTACGCACCCCCTGTGGCCTTGGAATGTGACGCAATCGGTACCCAGGAATTACAGGCGCCCGCCCTTCCTCTCCCGCCCTCAGCCAGGTCTCGTTAATTGCGAGTACATCAACGTCATGCCGGGTACACGAGGCAATAAGATTATCATGGTTTGTGCCCAGGGAACCTGCATTAAACAAACCTATCTTTAATTGCTTGTTAACCATGATAAATCTAGAAGAACATTGTAGAAAAATATGTCAGACTGCAATAAAACTTGTAAAAAGTAAAGAAATATGACAAATGTAAAAAATTATGAGCATCAAGAAATATGTAAGTGTTACTTTATAATGTGAGGTAAGAAAGCGGGAATAAATTGAAGTTAAAATATTGCCGTGAATTTTTTTAGGTACATAACACAAACACAGATATTTGAAAAACAGTGTACAACACATAGGCTCAAACACTGCCTGCTCCAAAAACACGCCTGAGGTCCGCGTCAGAGCGGATACAGAAACTCTGTTTGCCATCAGACTGCCTGGCGTAGACTCGGCCCCTCCTGGTCCACGAGAATTTCCACTCCTGCTTCCGACACTCTTCACGGACACGGTGGAACAGCAGGCGGTTGACCCGCGTGAGCCGCTCGTTGATGTAGATGCGACGCGACGGGCCGGCCAGGCCGACGTCGGCCGAGGTGAAACCACGGCGCACCCGCGCCGCGCGCAGCAACTCGTCCCGCAGCTGCCGACGAGCCAGGCGCACGATGACGCGCCGTGGGCGGCCCTCCGGTACCCCGACCTCCACAGCTCCAGTACCACCCGACCCAATAGCACCTACACGCTCGGCGAACACGACGTCCCGGGGGTCCAAAGTTACTCCCAGTTTGGCAGCGAGGACAGTCACTGTGTGAGTGACGTTCTCACCCTTTGCCTCCGGGAGATGACCTATGTCCAGGTCTGACAGCAAAGAGTCCTGGTCCCTGTCATTTAGGTCTGACTGGAGGTGTGCCACAGTCTTCTGCAGCTCTTCCACCACGCTATTCTGAGAGATAGTCTCGGCCTCTCTCCTCTCGACCGCCTCCAGCCTGCGCTCAAAACTGTCAATGCGCTCGACCATACGCTTCAAGGAAGTACGCATCTCCTCGCGGAACTCACGCTGCCCAGTTATATAAAGTGCGAGCTCTCGGCGCATTGCGCTCACTTCGGTTTCACCCGGGGGGGGGCATAGCGTAAGAGGGGGATAGGGTAAGTAACTCGCCCTGGGTTCCGCAAGCTCCTTTGACTGGGGTGTTGCTGTTATCTGTCCTGCGCTCCTTCTTTTTACACTCTGGACAAACCCAGCCCTCAGGAACAGCTGCACTCGGAGGTATAACAACGCAGGCCTTGTGGTACTGACAAGGGCATAAGGTACAGGAGACGGCCTCTTTTTTTAATAACAGCTTGTTGCAAGCAGTGCATTTACCCATATTTGCACAAAGTAATTTGTCAACTAACCAAATATGAAGTACCGAAGTTAAACGCTAGATGGCGCAGAGAGCCAGAGTTCAAGCCGTTTGTATTATTTCGAATAGTTATGTCTTTAATTTTATCTTAATATATATTCTCCAGAGCTTTAAATCATAGAGTATTAATTAATGTTCTGTTAAATAAACAAAATTAAAACCGATCCAGTCTTTAAATGTGAACGTAAGTAACCTACCCACACACGGAAAATATCAATAAAGTATCACTATGATAAGACCGGTTTCAACTACACTAAACAAACACAAGCGCGCTGCACATCAGTTTGCAAACACTCCCACAGCTATATTCACTGCAGAAGCACAACGTAACAAAACGTTTTCGAGGAAACAATTAGTTTAACGATTTTTAAAAGGCGAACTAGCGCGACCGTGTACTTGGTGTGCTACCGTCCGTGACGTCACTCCACAAAACAATAGCATCATAGATTAAGTTCAACAACAACAAGTCTTCAACTTTTAGGATTAGGCATCAGTCATATTGTACATTATCAACCGAAAGACATCCGTTGCTGGTAGAGATTTACCGTTCTAGGAAACATTATTTTTTTTGTATATCTGAAATATTTCTCATACAAACAAAGGAAAGTTTCCGGGAACGACACATCTCTAGTTGCTGGACTGCCTTTACTAAGGCACGACGGTTGGTTTTGTGCTACTCGCATCCATCGTTTCCTGCGTTCTTCAGCAGATCGTCAGTCCACCTTGTGGGAGGCCTGCCAACACTTCGCTTTCCAGTCCGCTTGGAACCTTCCCGCACCGCCCACTAGGTACCACTTGAATAAAAAACCGAACAAGTGCGAGTTAAACTCGCGTTGAGAAGGTTCCGTACATGATTGTCTAAGTTCCATAAGTTTTTTTTAAATCTGACCCAAATTGTGGTAACTAAATACCATCGATTTCTTAAAGGTTTTCCTGTAATCTATGTATTATGTATTTTTTTCAAAATTTTAGGCCTAGTAGTTTTAAAGATAGGAGGGGAATAGTAAATTTTCGCCTATTTTCTTAAATGACTTCAAAACTATTGATCTTAAAATTATAAAAAAATATATATTTGAGATTCTCACAAACGAGCACTTTTAATTGATATATCACATTATAGTTTGCAAAACTTTTTTTTTACTCAATTAGTCTTTGTCGTTGTTTGTTGTTAGTAGTGACGGAGCAAATTGGCTGTGACAGACGGACAGACAGACAGACACACAAGTGATCCATAAGAGTTCCGTTTTTTCCTTTTGAGGTACGGAACCCTAAACACCTACTGTCGAAAAAATCCTGAGCCAATTTAACCGTAATGACCGCATACATAATAATAATAATAAAATAATAAAGAGCAAGCTATAACAACCCGACTGCATAAATATTCTGATATTGTCGTCTCGTATGTATGTGTACCTACGTTAAAAACTACTAAGATTTTTTAAACCGTCATTTTTTTTATTAAAGTGTCCGCAGTGACACTGCGTTTTATCCGTTTTATTCGTTCAGCCTCTTCGAGGGTAAAAGCCGGTCAAGTGCGAGTCGGACTCGCGCACCGAGGGTTCCGTACAAACTTGTAGGTATGCAAATAGTTCGTACATAAATCACGGGAATCGAGTCTCGAAAGATTGTGCTCTAAGACATTGCTTCTTGCTAAATTTCATGATTCCAAGTCAACGGGAAGTACCCAATAGGTTTTGATACTTTTGATTACCTTGAGATTCCATTGAATATGCGGCATAAACGGTCGTATCTTTTGATTGCGTTGACTTAGATGTTTGATTTTTTTCACTGATCCAAGGAATTGCAGATTTAAGTATATAATATTAATTTTAACTTGATACCTCCACGCGTTCCTGAGAAAAAGGGTCTTAACAGACACGCAGACAGACAGACAGACAAACGGACAACAAAATGAACCTATAAGGGTTCCTTTTTTCCTTTTGAGTTACGGAACCCTAAAAATAACCATACATACATAATCTACATAGTGGTAAAAAAAAAGGATCCGGACAGACGGACGAACGGCCGGATAGCAGAGTGTGACTCCATGTTGCTCTTTGGGTACAGCTGTTAGGTTGTTAGGTTGATACAGTCGTCTCCGATTGACTGTTTCCTTTGAAGCGGAGCGGAGACGAGATGTGGATTACAACCAATGTGATTGGTCGATTCCTACACGGCTCCTCTCCGCACCGCTCGTCTCCGCTTGACTGTTTTCATTGAAGCGGAGTGGAAAGAACCTTCCTCACAACTACTTCTTCTTCTTCCCTCAACTACCACCGCTGCCGGCACCATTACTACCACCAACGAAGACCTTGATAAATATCCCTGTAATATCCTCATGGTGATAAATCATCTTGAATGGGGTAACATAGAATGTATAATGAAGTGTATTAACGCACGCATCAAGTACTTGAATAAGAAAAAGTCTGCCTATGAAAACCGCCTCAATTTTTTCAAGAAATATCACCCCACTGGCATATCACCCCACCAGCCTACAGGAGGCTCACCATATTCTCAATAGATTGTGTGATAAGGATGATATAGTAGATAGTGAAATTAAGTGTTATGCTGTTAAATTTTTATGTAATACCTATTTTCTAACAATGATGAGTATAATAAATGTAATGATAAAAAATACTTCTATTTTTTTCTTATCTTACACCTCACCGCAACCACTTCCTCTTTAACATACAATTTGAACTAATAGGTATATAAATGTGTAAATATAAATGAGGTTGTAATTAGTATTTAATCATTCGATTGTAGTGATTATTAAGACATACCTCTCCGCGGGGGGTTTGATAATTATTATGGTTTATTTTTGTCATTTTTGTAAAACACACGTACCTAACAATCAATTAATATCCCACTCGAATACAAAGCGTCATAAGTTATTGTGCGTGCAAGACAAGGATGAGAAATATGCAGTGCATTTAAATATCGAATCATCACCTACCGCATCAATGGATCACCGGAAGACTTGAATCCTCAAATGTTCTTATATACAGTCAGCGCGAGTGTTCTTAAAACAATTCAAACGGAACTAAAAGAGCATACCTGTGTGAAGGTGAATTTACAATTATATTGCACGTACATTAAAACCAAGAATGTGGGAAAGGGGGAGGGGGAGGAGGAGGAAGTGATTCGAGACTTGAAGTCTTTTAATACTGCGAATGAGCGTTTAACCAATGAATCAGATTTATCTGAATATTACGGTAAAATTATATCAATGATATTGAAAAAAAGTGAAGATTTCCAAGAAAGAGATAGCGGGTGGGCGTTGGAAAGGATTGAATTTTTGGATATTAATATCAATAAATACAACCCGTTAAGGGCATCATCCTACCTTCCCCTCCCAAAAGTGGTGGCTTTAAAAAAGGCATGTGTAAATGTGAAGAATACGGATAACGCATGTTTCTTTTGGGCGGTGACAAGTGCTCTTTATCCTGTGAAGAAAAATAGTGATCGTGTTAGTTCTTATCCCTTATACAAATCAGTGTTAAATATAAAATACATAGAATGTCCTGTAAGTTATAAGGATTTGAAAAGGTTTGAAAATTTAAATAATATAAGTATTAATGTGTATAATATACAGTCTAAATCCAAGTGTCTCATCACACCGCTTTATCTATCGCAGAAAGTTGGAATGGGGTGTATGAAGAAAGCTATACAGCTACCGAATGAAAATAATAGTATTGTAGAATTTAAAAATTATCATCACATGTTAAGAGTTCCTTTCGTTATCTACGCTGATTTTGAATCAATTTTAAAACCCACCACAAACACTAGTGCTGCTGCTGCTGCTGCTAGTAATACCGCCCACTTTACCCATGAACATGTACCATGCAGTTTTGCTTACTATACACATTGTTACTATAATCAGAAATTGTCTCGATATTATTCTTATCGCGGTAAAGATTGTGTTGAGAAATTTATAGAAGGTATCTATGCTGAAGCGGAGAGAATTAATGAAATTTTATATGTAAAGATACCAATAAGGTGGCAGAGCTTATCAGAAATGCAAAAAGTGTCATCATCTACAGCTTGTCATATTTGTAAAAAGACATTTGAACCTACCGATAATGGTAGGGTAATTGACCATTGTCATTTGACGGGTGATATGAGAGGCATGGCTCATGTAAAATGTAATATAAATCATAAATTAGCATGCTTTATTCCGATAGTTTTTCATAATCTCAGCGGTTATGATGCACATTTATTTATCAAAAAGCTGGCAGAGTATAGGGGTGAAATCACGTGCATACCTCCAACAAAAGAAAAATACATTTCATTCAGTAAGAAATTATATTTAAAAAACAACATCATTGGAGGTGCGCCTCCTCTAATAACACATTTAAGATTTATAGACTCTTATAAATTTATGGCTTCCTCTTTAGATAGCTTAGTCAAAAACCTATCCTGTGAAGATTTAAAAATCACTATGCAATATTTTTCACCGTCCGATATGAAGATGTTATATCGAAAAGGTGTCTACCCCTATGAGTATGTTGATTCTTGGGAGAGACTTGATGAAACACGTTTACCTAATAAAGACTCCTTTTACAGCATTTTATGTGACTCACACATCTCAGACAATGATTACAAGTATGCGGAAGCGGTATGGAACTATTTTAATGTGCAAACGATAGGGGAATATTGTGATTTATATGTGAAAACAGATGTCTTATTACTGGCAGATGTTTTTGAAAATTTCCGTCAACTTTGTCAATCCAACTACTCCTTAGACCCTTGTCAATATCTCACAGCACCCTCTCTATCCTGGAACGCAATGTTAATGATGACTGGAGTTAAATTAGAGCTTCTCACCGACTATGAAATGGTGCAGTTTGTAAAGGGGGGAATACGAGGTGGTATCAGTCAAGTAATGTGTAGACACGTTAAAGCTAACAATAAATTTATGGATGATTACAATCCGAATGATGAGTCATCATTTATTACATATCTGGATGTTAACAATTTATATGGTTATGCTATGAGTCAAAAACTGCCTACCGGAAACTTTAAATGGATGTCAGAGAGTGAAATTGAAAACTTTAATATTGATAGTCAAAGTACGGATGCAGATATAGGTTACTTCCTAGAGGTGGATTTAGTTTATCCAAAACACCTACATGATAGTCATAATGAATATCCGTTTTGTGCTGAGACAAAGCCCCCACCCGGTAGTAAACAGAAAAAACTAATGCTCACGCTTGATGATAAAAATAATTATATTACTCATTTAGTTAATCTAAAGCAATGCTTGCAAAATGGAATGATTTGTAAAAAAATCCATAGAGTACTAACCTTCAACCAATCGGCTTGGCTTAAAAAGTACATTGACTTCAACACTAACAAACCTATGCTTGCTACCAATACATTTGAAAAGGACCTTTATAAACTCAAAAACAATGCTATATTTGGTAAAACAATAGAAAATGTTGATAAGCGAAAAACAGTCAAACTCCTTAATAGATGGGAGGATGGTGTAAATAGTCGAACTAAGCATCACTTTGGAGCTGAACGTTACATTAGCAGACTCAACTTTCACAGCACTACCGTTTTCTCAGAAGATTTCATCGCTATCCAAATGCTTCCCACTGTAGTGATGTACATTCAGTCAACAAAGTATCGGGAATGGATGATTTGTTTATGGTTCCAAATTCAAATTTTTGTTTTTTTTGTTGTTGTTAGATTGGCACAACTGTTTTCTATTTTGGCGCGGAGTTTGAGTTGCATCTGTTATTTATATTAAATACAGTGCTGTTTTTAGTTATATCATATCTAGTGTGTATTGCGAATTTCATAATGGACAAAAACATTGAACAAAGAGTTTGTCTTAAATTTTGCATCGCCAATGGAATTTCGTGTTCGGAGTCACTGAAAATGTTACAGAAGGCTTACGGTGATTCGACTTTATCAAAAACACGTGTTTATGAGTGGTACAAAGCGTTCAAAAGCGGTCGAGATGTGATGGAAGATTTGCCTCGCTCTGGTAGGCCATCAACGTCTGCAACTGAAGTTAACATCGCAAAAGTGAAGGAAATAGTGACTGAAAATCCTCATTCAACTTTGAGAGAGATAGCCGCCGAACTTTCTGTATCTCACGAGTCGATCCGTACTATTTTAACTAATCATTTGGGTATGAAACATGTTACCGCTCGGCTAGTCCCAAAAGACCTGAATTTTCTCCAAAAACTCAATCGCATGAGAGTCGCTGAGGACATGCTAGAACGAGTCAATTCCGACCCAACATTCATGAAACGCATTGTTACTGGTGACGAGACGTGGGTTTACGAGTTTGACATGCAAACTAGTCAACAAGCTTCGGAGTGGCGCCTTCCAACTGAACCGAAACCGAAGAAACCACGCCAAAGTCGATCAAAAGTCAAAGTCATGTTGACTGTTTTCTTTGACTATCGCGGTGTTGTGCACTCGGAATTCTTGCCGGAAGGTCAAACGGTAAATAAAGAATATTATTTGAGCGTTATGCGGCATTTAAGAGAGCAAATTCGACGAAAAAGGCCAGATTTGTGGAATGAAAATTCTTGGATTTTGCACCACGATAATGCGCCTTCGCACAAGGCCATCATTGTGAAAGAATTTTTGACCAAACACTCAACAAATACCATCGAGCAACCACCATATTCACCAGATATGGCTCCTGCCGACTTCTTTCTTTTTCCTAAACTCAAATTACCACTTCGTGGCACCCGTTTTCAATCGGTAGAAGACATAAAGGAGAATTCGCGCCGAGAACTGAATTCAATTCCGGAAACAGCGTTTAAAAAATGTTTTGATGATTGGATTATTCGTTGGCGTAAGTGTATCGTTTCTGAAGGAGCATACTTTGAAGGTGATAAAATAAATTTGGATGATTAACAAACAGTTTGTGTATTATTGATCTTTTCCCGGTACTTTCTTGACAGAGTAGTATGATAAACCCATTTACATAGGCTTTGCCGTCTTAGAACTATCCAAACATGTCATGTACGATTTTCACTACTCCTACATGAAACCAAAGTATCAATCTAATGTTAAATTACTATACACTGATACGGATTCATTTATTTACCAAATCAAAACTGATAATTTTTACGAAGATATCAGACATGATTTACCCTCGAAATTTGATACCTCAGATTTACCCTCCAACAACATTTACAATTTACCCAAGGTCAATAAAAAGGTGGTGGGTTTAATGAAAGATGAATGTAATGGAAAAATAATTAAGGAATTTATAGGTTTACGTTCAAAAATGTATGCATATTTAATACAAAATGATGATGATAATGATGTTAACAAAGAGGGTGTGCATAATGTTAAATGCATTAAAAAAAATAAGGGCACCTCAGCGGCTGTTGTAAGACGGTTACACTTTGAAAACTATAAGAATGCCCTTAATCTCGGTAACATTCTATATGACAACATGTATACTTTTAAATCATCAAAACACTCTGTTTATACTATGGTTACTAAGAAAAAAGTTTTATGTGGAAATGATGATAAAAGATGTATCTTGAATGATAATGTAAACACCCTATCGTGGGGTCATAACAAGCTTGAAAAATAAATAAAAACAACATTTTATTTTAATCTTTGTTTTATTTTTTGTTTTACACTTACCCTCTTCTTAAATAGCTATACAATATTATATTATTAGTGGGTAGCATGTATAGTATCCTTAAAATTATATTTAAACATTGAGTAGTTAAGTTTTACTTCATTTAAAATGATAATAATACAAATAATACAAATATGGTAAAGACATACAATAATACTTAATACTAACAAAGATAAATGATTTGAGTGGGTTAAATAATTAATAAGAATAATAGTATTAAGAAAAATATAGACGTATTACCGTATCAAACGTAACCATACATATGGGACATTTTTTTACTGATAACGCACAATTAGCGCATGCAACCACGTGTCCACATGGTACAAACACAACATTGCATGCCTTATCATAACATATCTTACACACCTGTACTATGTCACTATTCATGTGCTCCTCATGGATTGGAGAGAAGGAGGAGGAGGAGGAGGAGGAGGAAGGTGAGGTAGGCTCCTGCTCTAAGATAGAATCAGAAATCACTTTCTGCACGAAATCTCTACCCTTCACCAAATTGACGTACGCACATCGCTCAAACCAGCGCGCGTGCTGTTCCCAAGGCACGTCACCCTCATCCCAATCCTTTAAACCACCATCACAATAAAAACATTTTGTTTTGTCACCGCACCCTATATAATAGAAACCAGCTTCCGCTAACTCTTCAGGTTTTTGCTTCATACTACGAGGCCAATCTTTGAATGTACGTAACCGTGCCGCTTCCGCTGCATATTTAGGATGTATTGGACGTGGTAGGTGATAAGATGACATACTCATCGTACACCCATCGTATTGTTTCCTCCTCATCCTCCTGACAAAGGGACACAAAGGTGACCACCGCTTGTGATCCTTGGCAGGATCATCACCTTCCTCCCATGACATTATTTGCACTTCACAAAACGCACATTGCACCTCATCTCCACGACCGAGGTAGTAAAAACCGTTGCGTGCCAAACACTCGGGGCTAAGAAAATTTATTGGCCATTTAACAAACGTCTTTAAGCGTTCTCCTTCACAACACATATCAACATTTATGAGTGGTGACGTAGACATTAGTATGTTTAAAGTAGCTCTGCAGTTTATGTTATGCCGCGGTTAAACGAAAACACAGACACTATTGCTTGTATAAACTTGCAACTCCCTCCCCGTTCTCTGAGTGACTGCACAGGAACTGTTAATAATGTTGGTATCTTACACTTTCTCAATATTTGAATGTACGTAAGCGTGCTGCTTCCAACGTATATTTAGGATGTACAGGATGCGGATACATATTGCGTGCGGTTAAACGAAAACACAGACACTGTCGCTTGTATAAACTTGCAACTCCCTCCCCGTTCTCTGAGTGACTGCACCGGAACTGTTAATAATGTTGGTATCTTACACTTTCTCAATATTTGAATGTACGTAAGCGTGCTGCTTCCAACGTATATTTAGGATGTACAGGATGCGGATACATATTGCGTGCGGTTAAACGAAAACACAGACACTGTCGCTTGTATAAACTTGCAACTCCCTCCCCGTTCTCTGAGTGACTGCACCGGAACTGTTAATAATGTTGGTATCTTACACTTTCTCAATATTTGAATGTACGTAAGCGTGCTGCTTCCAACGTATATTTAGAATGTACAGGATGCGGATACATATTGCGTGCGGTTAAACGAAAACACAGACACTGTCGCTTGTATAAACTCGCAACTCCCTCCCTGTTCTCTGAGTGAATATCTCACACATCCACATATCGCCGTCTTTGTATATAATCATTTTCTGCTGTACCGGAACTGTTAATAATGTCGGTATCTTACACTTTCTCAATATGTCTGCTATTATCCCCTCTGCTCTGAATCCTGAATGCAAACATACACACTCGTACTTTTCTAATTCTTCACTAATTTTCACCTTTAATAGTTTACGTGCTGCTTCCCACTTCGTTTTTTCCACTTCTTTAGTACTGCTTAGCATCATGCTGTCAATATTCTTTAACATATCCAAACTCTCCACCGAATTTGAGAATGTACTAAAGTTGGATTCCATCCCCTCGTGAGACAACCACCGCTCAATACAGTACTCAATAACATCATTCATTTTTATTAATACAATTATTATCATTTATTCAACCACTCAACTCAACTTCTCTCGCAATAATAACCACACTGCATTGACCACAATGAAACATATTATTATCTTTTTCATTACATACCGCGTACACATCCTGTATAGATAATAATAATTGATAACTTGACGTTCCCCGTCTCCTTTGTTAAACTAATCATACAAAACACTCGATGGTTTTATGACATATGCCGGTTCTAATTCAAAATTGTGGTGCTTATGTGGTGTCATCCCGAGCCAATCCTGCGCACCATGTGTGACGTCATCGTTATAAACGTTCCCCGTCTCCTTTGTTAAACTAATCATACAAAACACTCGATGGTTTTATGACATCACCTACCCTCATCGCTAGCATCCCCGCTAACGCCCCCGATCCCCGCTAGCACCCCCGTCCCCGACCCCGCTAACGCCCCCCGTCCCCGCTAACGTCCCCGCGAACGCCCCCGATATTACCCCCGTCCCCGACCCCGCTAACGCCCCCCGTCCCCGCTAACGTCCCCGCTAACGCCCCCGATCACCTGCGCAAACCGACTCCGACCAGCTAACACACCCGCGCTAAGCCTACCCTACCTACATTACACACCTGCACAATACCTAAAACCCAACCAACCAACCAACCAACCAACCACCTAACAACAACAAGAAGCAACGGCTGCTGCGACCACCCTCGCCATACCCATCTCTACTTTTTATATAAAAAAAAAAAAACAACAATCGTACGCTAATATACCTACTCACAACTTTTTGAATTACCAAAATATCGCTTTTTATGCAGTTGGAAAACATTATCTTTTAACCACAACCATACATCACCCATACATTTACACCTACGCAACATGTTTTACCAACCGCAAATAAACAGTGAGCCAGAACCCTTAATAACAGACTACTTATGAGATCCACAGTTACAATCGCTACAGCCACAACTTTGAGGAAAACGATGAAATCAGAATACCTATTCATCAGCAAGATGTTTATGTAGTACCATCTGCAAGCTCCATTTACATTGAGGGGTATGCGAATGTGTTCGGAGTAGATGCAGCAGGGAAAAAAATACCGAAAGACATTAATTATACAAATAATCCAATATTGTTTTTGTTTCAAGACATAAGATATGAGTTGAATGGTGTTGAAATAGATCGCATTAAAAATGCCGGAATTACAACAACAATAAAATCTTATATATCAATGAATGACGGAGAAAGTAAAAGCGCAGCACTGTGGGGGTGGAATTTAAATGGATCCACAAGCAAAGATGGACATTTCTCTGTTATTATACCCCTTAACAAAGTACTCGGATTTGCGGAAGATTATAACAAAATTCTCGTCAATTGTAAACATGAACTTATTCTTCATAGAAGTAATTCCGCTCAAAATAGTGTTTTGATTGATAAAAATGATAATATAAAAATACAGATACAAAAAGTTCAATGGCGCGTGCCACATATTAGAGTTTCAGATCGTAATAGATTAGCATTACTCAAGCATTTGGAAATAGATCGAGGCGTGCAATTAGCTTTCCGAAATTGAGATTTATATGAGTATCCTCTTTTACCTAAAACTACAAAACATTCATGGTCTGTCAAAACTGCGTCTCAGCTAGAAAAACCAAGATACGTTATATTTGGCTTGCAAACTGACAGAAAATTGAGCAAAACGAAAAGTTCATCCCAGTTTGACCATTGTAATATAACAAATGTCAAGTTGTTTTTAAACTCGCAGTACTTTCCTTATGACTCACTCAATTTGAAATTTGATGAGGGCAAGTATAGTATATTATATGAGATGTACGCTAATTTCCGTCAGTCATATTATAACACCACCATTGATCCTTTGCTTAATTTGAATACTTTCATAAAAACTCCGCTGTTTGTGATCGATTGTTCAAGACAAAACGATACACTGAAAACGGGACCAGTCGATGTGCGATTAGAAATCGAGTCGGCAGAAGACATACCTGAGAATACAGCGGCTTACTGTTTGATCTTAAACGATCGTCTTATCGAGTACAAGCCATTGAGTAACATAGTTCGAAAAATATCGTGATCGTGATTATGGATGTTCAAGGCTTTAAAGTTGAGCACAATAAATTTATCCCGAAAGAAATAGCAATGATCTACAAGAATAGTTTTCTTGTAATGTTGATTAAACCACCATATCCATATTATGAATTAACAAAGACAGAAAAATTACAGGTTGCATGGATAGAAAGAAACAGAGGAATTTTATGGGATGAGGGTTATGTACCGTATTTTAAATATAATAGAGAGATATTGAATTTTTGTAAAAATAAACATATTTATACAATACGTTGTGAAAAAGTGAGGTGGTTGAAGGAGATATTAGAAAATGATAATGTTCATAATTTTGAAGAATTTATTGACTGTCCTAATTTAGAAACACTTCATGAAAAATATGCCACATCATCCGACATTCAAAATTGTATTTATCATTCTAATACATGTGCATTCAAAAATGCAGCTTGTTTGAATAAGTGGTACCTGGAAAATATTTTTTATAAAATAAACGGAATATAATGTATAAATATGTGTTTAGATTTTTCTGTACTTTAAAGAATAATTCTTGACTATTCAGCAATTGAAATTAATAATAATAATAATAATAATAATAATAAGTCTTTATTTCAAAAATAACCTAACTTACAACAGGGTTATCTTAGATATTAAATACATAATCATTATTAAGTATGTTCGTTAGGTTGATGCAGTCACACAGAAGATCCCCTGGCTCCCGAAATAGGACAAAGCCTGTGACTCGGGAGTCAGTTATTACTCCAGCTTGACTGAGGTGGAGATACATCTACACCTATGTATAATAGACATCTGTTTTATAGGTTTGGCTAGTGTGATTTAGGTTGGTTAAGAACAATTAAGAAAGAACTTACAATCTACTTATGTTATATACTAATAAAAACCAGTGTGTATATGTGTGAAATGTGTGTACATGAGTTATATAAAGGCGGTGAATGAAAACATGATTATATAAGACAAGGTAAACACTAACAATCTACTTACATGCTAATAAATCCCGTGTGTGTGTATGTGTGTGTGTATGTAAATGTGAGTACCTGTACGAGTTGTGTGAGTAGTGTGTAATGGCGTTATTTTGGCGCTGTTAGAAGTTCCTCTGTTTCTTCATAAGAGAGTGTAGAGAGCCATTTTTGAAGTTTGTGTTTGCATTCATATTTATTCAACGTATATATACCTATTTTTTATTGATCTTGTTGTAGAGGTGAGAGCTAAGATTGGAATATTGACGGCTTGCAAAATATGTACGATGGGGCACGAGTGGGCAGACTGTGTACTTCGTTCTCCCGCCAGCAAGAAACGGAATGCACAGTGGGAGTGAAGCGTGCCTGCGGAGGATAGTTCGGAGTACGAAGAGCTGCCGTACCGTTAGAACTCCGCATTTAGCGTAAAGCTTACGAGTTGGGTACCTGTAAGGTTTTTATGTCATAACTTTCAAAACAGCTCTTTGTGCCCTATCTAGATGAAGCAATATGGTTTTGCCAGCTCCTCCCCAAAGTGGCAGACAATATGTTAGGAGAGATTGGCACAACGATGTGTAAATCATAGTTAGGGTGTTCTGGTCAGCTGAGTGACGAAGTAGTTTGAAAAGAAATATTAGCTTTCTGGTTCTAGCAGTTAACACTTGGACATGCGGTTTCCAGTCTAATTTCTGATCTATCGTTAGGCCGAGATACTTAAGGTTTGCCGCTCTTGCAAGAGGAGTGCAGGGGCATGTTGGAGAAGGAGTATGGCATTTGTGGCCCTTGATGGTAAAACTAGGCGGCGGAAGCATCGGTGCAGTCATAGAAAACGTGATGAATTTCGATTTTTCCAGGTTTAGAGTAAGGAGATTGGAGGACAGCCATTGCATAAGTACTTGAAGACATTGTTCTGCACGATTTTTCGTTTCCCGCCAATCTTCACCATGAATTAGTAAGGCAGTATCGTCAGCGTATGCTATAATTTTACAATTTCCTAAGGACAGCTGGCACAGTTCGTTAACGTAAACCTGGAAAAGGGTTGGGCCTAAGATACTACCTTGGGGAATACCGATGCTTACAGATTCCTCCCTGCTTACGTGAGGCCCAATTACGTCGGACTGAGTGCGAGTAGTGAGGTAGTCCTTAAAGATTTTAAGGGTCACTCCTCTAATACCTATATTTTCGAGCTTTTTCAGAAGCAGTGGTGATGATGTAGCATTTATTAATGCATATGTATGCTATACAAACTTTTAATTTAGTTACAAGAGTATCTATAGATTGTGTAGATTAGTTGTAATTTTTCAAACAGTTTTAATTATTATTCTATTATGTCGTGTATGTAATTATTAATAAATTTGTACCTATAAACAATATAGTTCTTATTTTAGTATCCCTATTAAATTTGATATAATCAACAACAACGCGCTCAAGCTTTGATGATAGTTTTAGTTGATTCGTTTCAAATTATTTTTTGACTAGACAGATAATTCAGTTGAATCGATTCAAGATAGTAACATGTTTAATACGTTTTCATTCTACAGCTAAATCGATAAGTACCAACATAAAATTTGATTAAGTAACAGTTATGATATAGTTATGACAAGAAGTTAATGTCGAAATACCTAATTTAGAAGCATCTTTTAATGTTAATTAAAGTTTGGAAAATGAATACTAACATAGGGGATATCGTAGAAGTTATAATTGTTAACTACCAGCTTTACGGTCGCCATCAAGTTATAATAATAAACGCTAACCACTATGAAGGCATGCTTATAACGTCAAGCTATTTTGAAACGAATTGTCTTCGAATCTATTATACAGGATTACGTATTAAAGCGCGAGTTATTAGAAAAGATAAATGTTTTATAGATTTGGTGCCAATGCTAGCGCAGTAAGTAGTTTATAAAATAGATACATTAAATATTTAACAGTTCCTTACCAAGGCGTTTTGCGCAGTGTTGTCTTATTATGATATATGATACAGTAAATTGAGTACTTATTTGTAATTGTACAGTATTTATTGGCTTGTTTTATCATAACTGTTTCATTATTATATGTTATTGTGCTGGCTAATGTTGTATTAAAGATTGTTAAAATGGATGAAAGAATAAACGAATTGCTTGCCGAATTCAAATTATGCTTCACTGCTCAATTCTCGCGATTAATTTTTACATGTAGTACTGTTTCCAGTTCACGGCCATTTATCACGAAAAAATTTAAAGCAAAAGGCTATAATCTGAAAAAAAGTTGATGTTAGTATTCATTTTGATCAGTTATCTCGTTTCCTGTGACGTCACGCTTCCGCCTGCCCACCCGCTTGCATCCATTCTGTTTTTTCGTGCAGCGGCCATTGCACGTCTTTTTTTACCTCTATAATAGAAATTATCTCGAAGTGTACCTGGACTTAGGATAGGACTGGATAGGAGTGCTTGTAACATGGGGAGAAAACGCAAACACGGGGAAGACGATGAGCGAATCTTAAGGAAAATTCGCAAATTGGAGAAAAAGATGCACAAACGCCGCCGTCGTAACTATAATTCGTCTACTGATTCTGAATCCAACTCAGGTGAGTGTTTAATTAATGATCTTTCTTCGTTCTTTAAGCTATCATAATATTCTGATGCTCGTCGCTCGTTCGGGCGAAACTGATAAGGAGTAATTCTCGACTTACCTTCATTAAAATAATTTAGTACGTGTCTACCCTATATGAAAATTATTATTATGAATATCCCGAAACTTAATTACAATGATGTCAATAGTGATGCGAACTGCACATCGGGGCAGTTTCCTTCACCAACGTAGTCATTGTTTCTTCATTAAAATGCATAGAAAGTACTAACTGTAGTAACTAAAATAGTACCATTATGTGATGCGAACAGTACAATCTTGGGACTGTTGCCTTCACAAAATAAACCTTTTTTCGGAAGTGCTTTAACGCCAAAATAATTTTGAAGTGATGCGAACAGTACATTTTTAGGACTGTTACCTTCACATAAATAGACTTTATTCGAAATTACTTAATGTAGTATGCTAATGATGCGAACAGTATAATAGAACTGTTACCTTCATATAAATTCATATGAAAAACTATAATAGGTAGGTACTACAATAGTAGACAACTATATGATGCGAATGATACCTGGGATCATTACCTTCATGTCAGTATTTACTTACAGACTACAATTACGAAGACATTAATACGGATCATACCTATTACTCACCCAATGATACCTACCGCGAACCCCTGACTCAACAAGAAACGGAACCAATATCGCCTTATGATCTGAGCGTACCGTGCGAGCCGGTGGATGACGAGCCGATGTCGCCGCGGCCGCCCCCATGCGACGCACAGCCCTCCGCGAGCAGCGCGCAACGGTCTACCAGTACCACGCAGCCTTCTACTAGTGCTGCGCAACCCTCTACCTCAATCGAAAATCTAGACGACGACATACTCTCTTTATTAGGAGATGCTCCAAAGGAGGAACCCTCAGGTCCAGACGTACATACGGACATCGCATCCAGATTACAAGAAGTTTTGCAGAACGGATTAAAAAAGGACCTCAAAGATAAAATATTACTAGAGTACCCCATCCCGAACAATTGTCAGCTGTTTAAGGCTCCGCTACTTAATGCGGAGGTGAAAGCGGCCGTATCTGATCCACTATTGAAGAAAGACTCTTCACTTGCGGCAAGACAGGGCCAGATTGGACACGCGTTAGCTGCCTTAGCGAAAACCATAAATATTTTAGTAGCCGAAAAGTCTGATTTCAATCAACAATTAATTAAACATGTCAGCCACGCTTGTCGGTTACTCTGCGACTCTCACTATATCGACACACAATTACGAAGAAATTTTCTTATTTCAACACTTAACAATAAACTGAAGGACACTCTTAAAGAATCAAAAAGAGACAAAAACCTTTTCGGCGAGGATTTGTCAGAAAAGTTAAGGGCTTCCAAGGTTATTAGCAAATCTAGCCAAGAGCTAAAATACAATAAACCTAGGTCATTTGTTAATAGGAATGCAATGACCCCAAGTACAGGCGCAAATTTAAATTGGAAACGCCCGCAGTCGAATTATCAGACTCAGAACAGGAGACCAGTTCCAGCTCCGGTAAATCATCGGTCTGCGGGCGCGCCGTCGACATCGTACCACCGACACCACCGGTCGGAGACGGACGCCCGGCGACGGCCGCCGCCGCCGCCGCGTGCTCGGCCGAATGCTCATTACAAGAAGGGACGCTAAATACGCAGGTAACTTTACCGTCAGGCAGGTTACAATATTTTTACAACACTTGGCTAAAACTCACAACTGACCAAACTATCTTGTCATGGACTCAGGGATACACAATTCCTTTTGTTTCCCAACCTATTCAGAATGAAATTCCATCAAACCGCATTAATAATGAAAATGAATTGCGTGATATGTATGAAGAAATAAATAAGTTACTTCGTAAAGGCGCAATATCAAAGTGTTCTAGAGAAAAAGGAGATTATTTATCCAGTATTTTTTTAACGAACAAACCAAATGGAGATAAGAGATTTATTTTAAACTTGAAACAATTAAACAAATTCATAAAATCAACTCATTTTAAAATGGAAGATTTAAGGACAGCAACAAAATTAATCTCACCTAATTTTTTCCTTGCAACTATAGATCTACAGGATGCTTATTTTTCAGTACCTATTCGCCATGATTATAAAAAATTCTTGAGGTTCGAATTTGATAAACAGTTTTATGAATTTAATTGTCTTCCATTTGGTTTGAACACAGCGCCGTTGGTGTTCACAAAAATTATGAAACCTGTTATGCAACATTTACGCTCACACGCTTTTCTCTCCACAATTTATTTGGACGATATACTTTTGATTGGCAGATCTCACTCAGAATGTGCTAACAATGTAAACATTACTTGTAAATTATTAGAAAACCTAGGTTTTATTATTAACCGAAATAAAAGCAATATGGAGCCAAAAATGAACTGCACTTTCTTGGGTTTCGTTCTCGATACTCATAGTTTTTGTGTGAAACTACCCCAGACAAAACGAGAAAAGATAAAGACGGAGATTAGGAAAATTAAAAATATAACTGTGTGTAAAATACGAGTTATAGCCAAATTCATAGGCTTATTAATCTCGGTATGCCCTGCTATTGATTACGGATGGTTACACACAAAAATATTTGAAAGAGAAAAATTTCTTAATCTACTGAAGCATGACGATTATGAAAAACTTATGACACTAAATAAAAAAGTCCTATTAGAAGATTTAGACTGGTGGTATAAAAATATTGATACGTCTATATCTCCCATTCGTAGCAATACCTATAAACTCGAAATTTTTTCTGATGCGAGTCTTACCGGGTGGGGTGCCTCTTGTAATAATCAAAAAACGAATGGTTTTTGGACTGAGGAAGAAAAGTTATTCCATATAAATATTTTAGAAATGCTAGCGGCTCTCTATGCTTTACAAGTTTATGCTAAACATTCGTATAATATACAAATCTTACTCCGTATCGATAACACGACTGCCATCTCGTGTATAAATCGCATGGGCAGCGTGCAGTTTCCACACCTTAATAAAATCTCTCGAGAGATATGGTCTTTTTGCGAGCAAAGAAAAATATTTGTCTTTGCGTCGTACATAAAATCAGCTGACAATAATATAGCAGATTTCGAGTCACGTAGAATTCAGTCTGAAGTGGAATACGAGTTAGCGCATTTTGCCTTCACGCGAATCATTAATGCCTTTGGTTTGCCAGACATTGATATGTTCGCTAGCAGAACAAACGCTAAATGCGATAAGTATGTTTCATGGAAACCGGACCCATATGCATATTCAATTGACGCCTTCACTATAAATTGGTCAAGTTTTTACTTTTACGCGTTCCCGCCTTTCTCCGTAATATTAAAAACTCTAAATAAAATAATCAAAGACAGAGCGATTGGCATTATAGTAATACCTTTTTGGCCTACACAACCTTGGTTCCCTATTTTCAATAAAATTGTTACCTCAGACATTATTTACTTTGAGCCAAGTAGTGAATTGTTGATTTCCGGCGATTCCAGGTCCCGACACAGACTCCACAAAACCCTTACCCTGGCTGCAGCAGTATTATCAGGGAAGCGTTACTGCGACGAAGTGTCCCACCTTCATCAATAAACATAATGATCAATTCTATCGCACCAAATACTCAAAAACAGTATAATTGTTATTTTAAAGAATGGTATTTTTTTTGTCAGAATCAAAATATTGATTTTTTTAACCCATCGGTTCCGCAGATTTTATTTTACTTTACGCAATTATATAATTCAGGTTACCAGTTTGGTAGCTTAAACAGTTGCAAATCTGCTTTAACTTTTCTCTTAGGTCGTAACATCACAAGTGACGACAGAGTTAATAAATTTATGAAGGGAGTGTTTAGATTACGTCCACCGAAACCTAAATACGAATTTACCTGGGACACAAATATCGTTTTAAATTATTTATCGACCCTGTATCCAAATGAAAACCTTAGCCTCGAAATTCTAACTAAAAAATTAACTTCTATTCTGGCACTGGTAACCGCTCACCGAGTTCAAACTCTCTCCTTTATTCAACTAAAAAACATAAGTTTTGGTAATGATGTAATACTAATAATGATTCCACAGTCAATTAAGACGTCGAGACCTAACTCATTTCAACCGATATTGAAAATACCATTCTACAATGAAAATCCGTCAATATGTCCCGCTAGGACCTTGCTTTGTTATAAAGATAAGACGTCGTCTATTAGAACCTCTGAAAACTTGTTCATAAGTTACAGAAAACCTCATGCCAATGTCACAGGTCAAACAATTAGTCACTGGATAAAAGACGTGCTCCATCGCAGCGGTATCGATCTATCTGTATTTAGCGCGCACAGCACTCGCCACGCATCCACTTCCAAAGCGAAGTGCCTCGGAGTTAGCGTGGACATTATAAGAAAAACCGCAGGATGGAGCACATCTTCCTCAGTATTCGCAAGGTTTTACAATAAAGATGTAGTATCTTCAGAAGACGTTGTTTTTGCAACTTCGATTTTGAATCAATATTAACTTATCGATTGAACGAATTTTGTTTAATGACTTTATTTTTTGTTTTGTAACAAGCATTACCAATTATGCGACATTATATTATTTGTTTTTTTCTTTTTTTTCCTTTTCTTGATGTTTATCACTTTGTGAGAACTACAATGCGTATGATTAAATAATAACAGTTCGCAGATTTCTGTCATTTCTTTAAACATCTACATGTAAAAATTAATCGCGAGAATTGAGCAGTGAAGCATAATTAATGATAAAACAAACTTACCTGTACGTGAAGTTCTATCATAATTATGCGAGCTGCTCAATTCGAAGCGATTAATGGATACTCCCCCCCGAACCCGATCAATTACCCTTCCCTACCGAAATCAGCTCTCTGCCCTGTACCTAACCTTTAAACTAAATGAATGCAAGCGGGTGGGCAGGCGGAAGCGTGACGTCACAGGAAACGAGATAACTGATCAAAATGAATACTAACATCAACTTTTTTTCAGATTATAGCCTTTTGCTTTAAATTTTTTCGTGATAAATGGCCGTGAACTGGAAACAGTACTACATGTAAAAATTAATCGCTTCGAATTGAGCAGCTCGCATAATTATGATAGAACTTCACGTACAGGTAAGTTCGTTTTATCATTAATTATTAATAGCGTTCAGAAATTTAGGTAACAAGAATCACGATGGCAGAATTTTATCTCTCATTGACGAACTGGTAGAGGCCGGTTTGACAGTGAGGTGGCGGCACCGCGACGGCAGCTACGGGGCTACTATGGCAGCAGCGGTGCGATAGCTGGAGGCTAGAGTGTAAAGTTCCTAAAAATACATAATTATTTAATACGGATTGTACGTGCTTAAGCAGTGAGACAATAAATTAAAAAAAACGACAAATTTCTGTTTTCTTTTTTGCGTTCCCAACATTCCTCAATATATTTATTTGTATATTGTTTCATCTAGCCATACTACATACAATATCTTATATGTTAAAGTATGTGTGGTTACGATTTCACGACTATCCACTGAACTGATTCAAATGCAGTAAATTAGCGCATACGAACACACGAAGTGAAAACGATAAAGGAACTGTTATAAAGACTACATGATTTACAAGCGAGATCTGAGATTGTCGTCTTCCTGTATGTAAGTATGTAAACGGGTGTGCAGATATCTTCTTGAATAGTTGAAAACTGATATTAGGTTAGGTTAGTGATACTACTACTGATATTAGTTGACTTCTTGATGAAATCTGTTGTAGATTGGCTTTTTGAATAGATGAAAACTGTTGTTGCATTGATAAATTTACATCACTCGATCTTTTCAAGTGTATAATTGGTTGTTCTAGATTTCCTTGATCTAGAATAACCAATTATACACTACTCACACATTCAACGATTTTGGTATTTCCTGTAAGGTCTCAAGAATTTTCATTCCAAAAGCACCTCTTGGTGAAGAGGAACTGATGTTTAAGACTAGAGATGACCACCGGAACTCCTTAGTCGTAAGTGGTTGATGCCAGCAATGATATTTCTTTATTAAGAACATGAAGCTACTTTTAAATTCATTGTAATGCATGTGGTGAAGTTCAACTGATGGTGAAGTACCGAGAGAACTCCTCAATAACTAACGGCCCTGCATCTTGGACAGCGACATTTTATTAAGGGTGATGAGGAATTGGTATTATGCTATTGTTTCTTGATGTGATGTCACATAATAATATTAGGTGCAAAATAAAACCGTTAAATTTTTTTTTGGTTTTAACTTGTATAAAAATATTAGTGGACGACAGTTACCAACGCGGAGCGGGACAGGACCATACTTTGTGCGTTGCACAAACTACAGTGAGCCAGTACGTCGTCACGACCAATTTATTTTGAATTCATCGTTTATTAAAAATGAACTAAAAAGGCTGCATGAAAGTCGTACAGGGGAATACTTTCTTCTGGGTGAGAGACAACTATTTTTACAAGCTTTTATTTGACGTACAATGTTTGTATGTATGTATGTTCGGGTCAAATCTTGAAAGTCAATTTTGAACCAGTTCCCGTTGTGGAATGAGCTGAAATTTGGAATAAATATTACAAGCTTTTATTTAACTTGCAATGTTTGTATGTGTGTATGTATGTATGTTCGGGTCAAATTTTGAAAGTCAATTTTGAACCAGTTCCCGTTGTAGAATGAGCTGAAATTTGGAATACATATTACAAGCTTTTATTTAACTTGCAATGTATGTATGTATGTATAGTCACGGTACTGCTGAACGGAGGATGTTGCCTATTATATCATGCTGGGCTTGCACAGTACACAAAATGCAGGGTAGTACTGTCGACCACGTCGTTATCTACTTAGGCTCAAAGCTCTTCGCTGCTGGCTTAGCGTACGTGGGCTTAAGTAGAGTTAAATCACTAGAAGGTCTCCTAAGCGAAGAACTAGACTGTACTTAATTAACGGGCAAACGACCAGTCAACAATGACGTTTTAAATTAAATGAACCGGTTAAGAAACATTTAGATTCAATAACACAGCGATAACTAAAAAATAAAAGAATAAAAATATTTTTTTATTCGAAGGAGTATACTCCTGAGGTGGTCCCATTATCACCAAGTCAGGAACTGATGATGGGATCCACGAGGAATTGACAGAACTCCTCAATAATTATAGGCACACATATAGCGAATTTAGTATTTTATGTAAGATCTAAAACATTTACATCCTAAAAGCACTTTTTGGTGAAGTAGAACTGATGATGAAGACCAGAAATTACCACCGGAACTCCTTAGTCGTAAATGATTGATGCCAGCAGTGAGGTTTCTTTATTAAGAATATGAAGCTAATTTTATACTTATTATAATGCATGTGGTGAAGTGCAACTGATGATGAAGTACCGGGAGAACTCAATGATTATCAGCCCTGCATCTTGGAGAGTGACATTTTGTTAAGGGTGATGAGAAATTGGTATTAGGCGGTAGTTTCTTAATGTGGTGTTGATGTGCTTTAGTTTATCACTAAAAAGCGAAAAAAAATATTTTTAACTCCTAGGACGCCTGACGACTCCTAGGAGGCCGGTCTTTATTTAACCTTTTTCAGTGGGTTTTTGAAGACGGGTTTATTTTTTTGTTAAAAATATTTTTTTTAATAAAAATTGTTTTCTAAATATTAAGGGCCTGTCTCACAATCAACATGTACATTTATCTGCCACTTAAAGTTAGCTCTCTCCTTGTCTATTTTCAAGTGTACGAAAGGGAAAGGGCTTAATTTATGTGAAGGATATGCTTTACTTAACGATTGTGAGACAGGCAGTAAATATCTTGTAATCTTTTTTAAGTATGAACCCATAATAAATAGTAAATCACCAATAAACTCTATAATTGTACATTTTGTGCAAATATTGAATTCAAGATATTTAATACATTCCCTCCCCTTCCTACAGCCTCATCTCATGAGCTCATGACCCTGTTCACTCTAGTGGTTATTGGATATTATTCATTTATTTATTATTATGAGAGTGCAATACAATGACTCGTTAAAGATTTCTTTTCGGTTATGATACGGTTATGAGGGTGCGAATAGCGTTCTTCTGGAAGAAGCTGCCGAGCTCTGAAAACTGCATACTTAGCAGGGCCGGATTAACCATGTCGGGGCCCTCAGGGCCCCTAGGCAATGCACTTCTCAGGGCCCCTTTACCCTTTTCTAATAAACTATTTTTTTTTCTCAGGACGCGGGGCCCAGGATGCTGGGCTCCTAGGCAGTTGCCTACATTGCCTAAAGGATAATCCGACACTGATACTGAGGGTGATCTGTAGTGACCTGGATAGCGCAATCTCCTGCTATTGACTCTGTGCCTCTGTTTTTAAGGAATCGAGTACTATTTTTGTATTGGTATTTTGTATCTGTGTATTTATTTAATTTTATTTACTACTGTGTTCTTCTAATAAGTAATTTTACTTAATATTTATACTTTATTTGGTAATATACCTACTTTTGTTACTATCTTTGAAGAAATTGAGAAAGTTTACCGGTAGTGGGGCCATGTCATAAGGTAATTAATAGCCGGCAATATATATGCGCGTCTCGTTCTATCATACGAAATTAGAGTAAGAGAAGCTATGGTTAACGGGCATTATTGTTCAAAAAATTACCCGTGTAACTGCCCCTATAAACTTTTTTTAGTTATACATACTGGATGTTTAATAATGTATAAAGCACGGAAATAATGGTTTAAAAATAATAATAGCTATACTCGTATTTTATGGCAATCGTAGTGGTTTATTAAGGTGGTAATCTCAAGGATCTTATACTCAAGCTGGATTGAGTACTAACTATTAAATAGCTATTCAAAATTATACCTTATTGACCAGTAATATAGTTACAAATTATCTGACGATAGGTAACTAGGGACCCCGTAGCTCGGAGAGGTACCAATTGGGGGATTGTGTCTCACTTGCACACTTGCCATTGCAAGAAAATATTATCGTAATGGTATAATTATATACAAAACTAAACAAATATTCACTTATCAAGCTAGCACTATTCTTTTATTGAAGATCGTTTAGTTTCTAATTATAATGTAAATGTTTCGTTCTTTTTTTTTCTTTTTTTATTGTGCATTGTGAAATTTGGTAGGTCTGAATAAAATCTCATTCACACAAGCGTTTTTTCAAAAAGTGTTAATTAAAGTATATATGAATAAATGAGCCATTTTACAAGTCTATAACCCAAGGTTAAAAATCGATAAAAATCTGTTACATATTCAAATAAACTTAAGTGTACTATAAGTGTACTTAAGTGTATATACTATAATAAAATAATATAGATCGACGAAAACGTCCGTGCGCGTACATCCGTGTGTGTGTGGATTTACGGTAGCAAATTTTATACATTGACTGGTAACCCTGTTGTTTGCATGATATATCATCGAGTTTCAAACGTGATTCAGATGTCTTTTCGCACGAAACAATTTATGAACGAAGAAAAATGGTTAAATCGTGCTCAGTTAGAGGCTGTAGGAGCGAAAGCTATTTACATAGCGGAATATCCTTTCACAGGTAATGGGAAATTATTTATATTTTACGACAAAAAGAAAATACCCATCCCGAAAGCACTAGGGTGGCCATGAAAATCCTGTTGGTTTTTCAGAAATTGTAAAAAATAATATTTTTCCGTGTATTTGGTTTACGAATGCAATTTAGCTGGCGTAGCATATCAATAGCTCTAGCCCAGGATGACTTAGTTTTTGGAAATAATTATTGGTTTAAAATATTGAACCTACGTAGCAGATAGCTTGAATACACGACCAATAGACATACAAAAATAAAGACAGCATTTGGAACACAGTAAATTACCTCATAGCCTCCGCCCATGAAAATTTCCTCATTAATGTATTTCACATTATTAAAATATTTTGCTTTTGCGTGTGTTAGAATATATTAAAAAGACATGATTTGACCACGTGATTGATGACAACCTAAAAGTGCACTTCTTGTAGTTTAACTATCTTAATAAGATTTAAATATGAAACATGTAACGTAATTCATAAATAACTTAAATATTTTTACATTATGAATATATATTAAATTGATAAATAGTCTATAGTTATTGTAGATATATGTATAAGCAATATTGGGAGCTATGTACTTTCTTTTTTCCAGTTATGGCTTTTGACGAAGAGACCTCGTCGTGTTGGTCTCCTAGTCATTACATTTAGTGTAAAGTATTTGACCTTACATTTGTAATGTTTTCATTTGTGCTAGTTCTAATAATTAATGAAAATGAAAAATGAAAAAATGAAAAAAGTTTATTGTATAAGTGAAACATTGTGGGTAAAAAAATCATGACAATGGGTCCTGTGCTAGGTATCCCTGTGTTACAGGACCCGGTTCCGCATTAGAAACAGTTTACTTATTTACTAAAGTTTCTTAATCTTTAAGTGTGCGTGTGTGTGCGTTGCGTGCGTGTGTGTATGTGTGTATGTGTGTGTGCGTGTATGTGTGTGCGCGTGCGTATGTGTATGTTAGTGAAAATTAATATTTGTTACTTTATTACCTTGTAATGTAACTTACTTTTAAGTATTATTGTATTTTATATTTGAAAAAAATGACCTTCTGCTGGAGTTTCTTGCGGCGCTTCTTCTCCGCAATGATGGTCTTGTCCGAAGCGCTGGTAGATTCACACTATATTACTGCCGTTTGAATATTAAATATATTGTACTGTCGTCATAAGTATTGAAGGTTTTTATTTACTTTTCTGTCACTTTCTAACTGCTATCAAATATAGTTCCATGTTGCTCAAACTTGATAATTCCTTTATGTGACTTATTTCATATTTAGTACATTTAGCAAAACATTATATTATTCAAAATATTATATTATATTATTTTTTTTATACATTTTTCTGACATCAGAAGTGGGGTTGACAAGGCCTATTTCTAATGCTATATTGTACAAGTTTCAGAATGGATACTGCTGTCTTGGAGGGCTTGCTTAAGGCGATCCGTGACGCTGTCTCAGCCCTCAGGGCGCCCCGCTACGCGCATTCCGAGGAGTAACTGTCAAGTAGAACGTTATGTTTTCACGGTAACCAATACCTATGCTTAATACTGTTTGCAATAATGATACGTCAGATTGGCCGAACAGTTTGTGGATAGTTCAAGAGTCGATAAATACTTCTGTTCAAAAATCGACAGGATTTACTCCGACTAGATTGCTTATAGGATGTAATGCAAATATACCCTCGGTTCAAGCCCGTTTAAATGAAATAGACATTTCAGAAAGCAACAGTGATGTTAGGGCTGATAGGGAATTAGCTTATCAACGTTTATGTTCATCAGCAAATAAATTTTAAATGTCGTTTCAATATAGTCAGACGTAATAATAAGGTATTTCAAGTCGGAAATACAGTATACGTAAGCCAAGATCATAGACGTCACGCTAAACTCAGCCCTAAGTATAAAGGACCTTATGAAATAGCAACGCTCCTTCCTAATGATCGATTTGCGCTTAGAGGTATGGGTAGACTAAGGAATATTACAGTAGCTAAAGATAAATTGAGACTGTGGCCAGGTGAATTAATAGAGGAAAATTAAATAAAATGTATGTTAATTAGAAATAATATTTATGTTTGTGGAGATGTATACAATACCGATGGTTATACGATTATAATGTAATTAGCAAATGTTTTATCTATGATGTTGATTTTGAAACTGCTGAAGTCATTGCTTTGTCTAGTCCGTCTCATGTGCAGCAGGTGTGGGACTAGCGATGTATGAAATGTATAGAGCAGTGACCATTGCTGCTGCGTCCCCTGATGTTAGAGGCGGAGCAGAGCAATGTTGAAATGTAAACTAACTGTTACAATGATTAATAACTGTAATACATCAAAAAATGTACATATTTACTAATGCATTGTTTATTTTTGTGTACTTCGAGGACGAAGTACATGTCAGTATGGCCGTGTTAGAATATATTAAAAAGACATGATTTGACCACGTGATTGATGACAACCTAAAAGTGCACTTCTTGTAGTTTAACTATCTTAATAAGATTTAAATATGAAACATGTAACGTAATTCATAAATAACTTAAATATTTTTATAGTACAAATAATAAAAGTACTTAACTTATGATTAGCACCTTCCTGCTCGGCTGACTCCAGTAAAATGTGTCGTGCTGTGCTCTGAAGGAGCCTTTTATAGCCAACAACACCACGTGGATCCGCATAAAGCGCCAACAGGCTTGTCAACCAATCAGGATTAAGACTGACGTTAAACACCAATAGAATTCCTTGACCAATCACAAGCAAGAATAACAAATTGCCCGTGTTGACGCCACGTGATCAAATCAATACTTTTATCCAATAACTATTGTATTATGTAAATAATTCTAAATCATCACAATGTAAAAATATTTAAGTTGTTTATGAATTACGTTACATGCTTCATATTTCAATCTTATTAAGATAGTTAAACTACAAGAAGTGCACTTTTAGGTTGTCATCAATCACGTGGTCAAATCATGTCTTTTTAATATATTCTAACACAGCCGATTTAAGTTATATTTTGTGGCAGTAACAAAATCGTAAGTAAATATTTCCTCGGGAAATGCAAGTGCATCATCTCAGTTTAGTTTCTTAACCTCGTGGTTAAATTTCAGCTCTTCAAGAGGTTTTACATGCCGGGACGGAGGGAAAGACAGCGTTTGAGATAATCTCTATTGGATGGTCTCCGGTAAGGATCCTTTAATCATCTTTGCTCTGCTCTCCGCTTAATTTCTGCCATGTGCATATTCTAATCGAAGCAATTTGTTTCTTTCCAGCTGAATGGGATTTTTGATTTCTATTTCGATTTTTTATTTCGATTTCGATTTTTATTTCTATTTCTATTTTTGATTTCTATTTCGATTTTTATTTCGATTTCTATTTCGATTTTTATTTCGATTTCAATTTCCGTAAAATTAAGTTGATCTCTATAAAATCTAAATAAATTCAGTTAAAGTAAATTCAAAACAATGAATGAATTAATAAACCAATTTTAAGAAATTCGTAATGCAATAATTAAACAACTTGAGCTGCACACCTTGTGGACTTTGCAAGTTTAGTTATCTTTAGGGCTCTCATGTTTAGCTTCCTTTCTTCTGAGCTCTGAAAGAAATAAGCACATGTTTAGTATATCTCATTTTTTGCACCAGAAATTTAGATTTTTGTGTAATTTAGTATTGCGGGCTAGGTACCTTTTACTAGCCGCCATTTTGTGTAGCAAGTCCATGACCATTAGCCTTCTGCTTCAAACTTCTTAAAGCTCAACAATTTTCAATACATCTTTGTGCTTGCGCCGCCTGAACATACCCTTCACGTGCTTCCTGTGTGGCTTGCGATTGGAGCTTGCATAGAGCCAACGCCCGGAGCTTCGCGTTTCGACTCACACTGTCATGATCCAGTCTGTAGCCGGACAGCCTTTGCGGGAAGGTTTCTACAGAGCGAGGTCGGTTATATAATTACTTATTAATTAGGGAAGTAGGATTTCAATTAATCTCCTTGAGATTCACATGTAAGTAGGGAAGTAGGATTTAAATTAAATATTGGAATTTATTTATTTAAAAACAATAATAGGCTTTCAGCGTATGGCCAACACGCCCATTATGCTAGTTTACAGTAAGAAGCTTAATACTATAACAGAAACGACAATACAGATAAGAAAAAAAGAAAACAACACTTGTATCAAATAATTAAAGAAGTCCTAAAAATTTGTAAACATTAAATAACAAAGTCTGCCAGCGACCGGCAAGTATGTCAGCATCCTGGAGCTCGGAGAGCAGCGCGTTCATGAGCGCTATTGCGCGGGCGGTGGGCGCGTTCTTCGCGCGCTGCGTGCGGAACCCTTCCAGAGCCGCGAATAGCGGATGGCGGCGGCGCGCTCCAGCTCGCACGTACTGCTCGGGGACAAATAGGCGGATGGCATTAGGTTCTTAGGGACTAACCAACTTAGAACAAATAATTGTGAACCTATAATAAGAACCATAGGATATTAAGCACGGCCCATGCTTTCACTGAGCTAACTAATTTATGAATTTCACATGTCTGGTCGTTGTGTCTAAGTAATGGTTTGCAATTACTCTTGAATGTAAAACAGAAACTACCTATAGGAATAAATATTGTGTTCAACTTACTAACTTGTTTCCTTCAGCTCCATAAAATAGACCCATTCTCTATCCAAAGGTTACGCCAGACAAATTATTTCAGGTATTTAGTATTGTAATAATTTGTGGTTTATTACACGTTTTGTATTTCGTTTACGACTTGTTTCTTCGTTCTTGCCGGGCACGGGAAGCAAACGTCGCAATGGCGCCCATCTATTTTGTTGTTTCGGTTAATTTAGAGTGACTTTTGGTTGAAATTGGGTCTATTTCGTATAGATAATCTTATGCCATCAAAGTCCATTTATTTCACTTTGTTTGCCACGTGCAAACCATATTGTGCATAGTGTAATTTAGCCTTTTGAGACAATTTCACGTTCGTTTCCATAGTTTCGCTTATGTTATGAACTATATTTTGAATATTTACAGTTAGAAGAAGTTTTATAACCTCAAATCACTTTCTTCAACTTTCTTTCAGATTTTGACAAGTGAAAGTGACAAATAACCATGTGATTTTGAATCTGTAGTACACTACTGTCTTTATATATTGTGTAAGCGAGAAATAGTAACAAAAAAAACGTAACTGTGTATTTTTTCAGATACTGTACTTTTAATAACATCTAGGCAAAAAGTTTATGCAAATTTTCATACTTTACTTATTTGGAAATAGAGTAAAAAAAAAAAAAAAGATTTATTATATTCAGTATTGCAAGTCTTATAGCAAACACGTTATTGTAATTATTGCAACGGAAATTATGTCATAGACTGTTCTAATAAGTTATGGTTGCATACCTATAAAATAAAATACTAGTCAATAAAAAAAAAAGAAACACATTTTATTAATTTAATTGCATAGTACAGTTACAGTAACAATTACTAAGGCTACATGATATTACGAAAAGTACAAATATTAAGTAATAATTAGAAATTTTGGTAATAACAGTTGTACATTTACCTTACTGTGCATTTACAATTGTTTCATTTAGTGCTACAGAGTTACAAGAATATTGATTTAAAAGCTAATTTAAAAGTTTTTGTGAGCCATTAATTCCAATTACGAAAAAAATAATTCATAATTATGGACAGGCAAATACAGTTTCATTCACTTTTAAAAGATGAATTGATTTATGAGGTTACAATTAGATCTGAAACACCATCACCTACAGTTGACTCTTTGAGAAAACAATTGAGAATTTTAAGTGAGGAATGCCCGTCGGAGGCAATTTTGGAAACAGACTTCTCAGTCGACTCGGAATTAAAAGTTGTGACAGATAAGTTAACAGAACTAGGTACAGTTGTAGATAGATATACACAGACACAAGACAAGTACTCATTTAATAGATCAAAAGCACTGGGGTATCATTTATTTCACAGATTGTCACGAATTCATGTTCAGATTAACACGGCCAAGTTTGCAATTAAGGCAGAACTTTTGTTAAAGCTTGAGTCACTTTTGGTAAAAATTGAACCTTCGGAGCTTTCTTCTAGTGTAGTTGACAACAGACAGGCACTTTCTTCAGGTTCACATGTATCACAAGGTGATCTACAAATTGAGTGTTCCGGGGATAAAAATATTTCAAAATGGGGGTTGAAGTTCAATGGCACAACTGATCCCAGGTCATTTTTGGAACGTGTAGATGAACTTAAGCTAGCATTTGGCGTTCCTGAGACTAAGCTGTTCAATTCAGCGGCTCAACTATTTGTGGATAAAGGTCTATTATGGTTTCGTGGTATCAAACACCAGGTGTCTTCATGGAAGGAGTTGAAAGCAATATTATTGCAGGAGTTTGATCCCACAGATTATGATTATAGGTTAATGAGTGAAATTAGGTCACGGACTCAGGGTATTGATGAACCAGTTCACATTTATTTCGCGATTATGAGTTGTATGTTCGAGCGTCGTAGTACACCGTTGTCTGAGGAAGAGTAATTGGAGATTTTGCAGCATAATATTAGACCGCATTTCTCACAACAGTTTGCGTTGGTGAATGTTTCTTCAGTAGCGGAATTAAAGCAGCATTGTCGTAATATCGAGGCAGCTCGGCAGCGTACCGAGAATTTCACAGAACCAAAGTCGACTTCAAACATTTTGGGCAGTGATTTTATGTACAAAGGGAAGTCCAAGAATGTTAATTCACTTTCAGTTAGTACTGCCAAGAGTTCCAATAGTAATCCAAAGTCGTGTTCTGCAGTTTCACAGCCGTCAAGTACATCTAATGCTAGGAAACATACAGCGATGCCATCCACACAAGAACAGGTACCGATATGTTACAAATGCGGCGGAACTCGACATAATTTCAGATACTGCAAGTTTAGGTCGAACAACAACAATTAATTACGCTGTTTCGGTTGCGGAATGACAGGTGTCATAATCGCGAATTGTCCGAAGTGTACGGAGAATGGTACAAATAAAAGGCCAGTTTCACACTTTCCTATTAATTCAAAAAACTAATAAATTTGGACTGTAGTGAAATTAATAGTGATAAATGTAAAGAATCCATTTCAAAATTTTATACTTATAATTCAATCGCTACAGTTCTTTTTGCACCGAATAAGGAAGATATTCGGCCATATTTAAAATTTAAACTTTGTGATTTTTAAATTTATGGATTATTGGATTCTGGAGCATCCGTTTCAATTTTAGGTAACAATGCTCATTTAAATTTTGTGAAATTCGGTTTCAACTTACAAGATATGCAACCAACAACATGCAATGTTGCGAATGGCGTTGAGGTCCAAACAATAGGGAATATTTTCGTTCGGTTAACATTTAATAACGTAACACATGTTGTTACATTTTTTGTGGTTCCTGATACTGTTACGGACGTCATTTTAGGAGTAGATTTTTGGAAGTCGTTTCGTTTAGCGCCTGAAATATTCGACAACATTGAGTATACACCGAAACCGGATAATTATTTTACGAACTGCAACGGTATTAATTCAGGTCAAGTACACACGATCCAGTCGTACAACCACTTAAGTTCGACGCAGAAAGAGCTTGCTGACGCGATGGTAGAAAAGTTTAAGGCCATTTCATTTGAAGAGAAGGGTTTAGGCAGGACTGCTCTAATTGAGCATTGTATTGACACCGGCGATGCTTATCCTATTAAGACGAGGCAATATCCGCTCTCACCGGAGAAGCGAGCAGCATTAAGCGCCGAACTCGATAGGATGCTCCAATTAGATGTGGTTACTCCTTGCGAAAGCCCATGGAATAATTCTGCCTTATTAGTGCGTAAAGCAAACGGTGACTGGCGTTTTTGTTTAGATTACAATCTAAACAAAAACGCCAGTCGCCGTTTGCGTTTCTCTTAGTAATCGCGTTAAGTTTCCTGTAGGAAACTTAACGCGATTACGTGTATTCCATTCCGTACATCCCACAGATATTAGATAGTTTAAAGGAAGCGAAGTACCTTACGTCAATCGAATTAAGTTCCTTATTTTGGCAAATACCGTTGAGTGAAACGTCACAGGAAAAGACAAGCTTTACCGTGCCTGGTCGCGGGTTATACAAATTTAAACTTATGCCATTTGGTTTGTGCGGAGCACCTGCTAGACAGCAGCGGCTCATGGATAGCCTTATTGATCACAATATAACCAGTGACATCGAGAACGGTTTAGCATTTTGTTACATAGATGACATAGTCATCTGTTCTTCGGATTTTCAGACGCATTTAGTGCTACTTAAGCGTGTTATGGAGAAATTGAAAATGGCTAATTTAACTATTAATTTCGCGAAATCCAAGTTCTTCAGGCAGTCGCTCAAGTACCTTGGTTACGTCGTGGATGAGTTCGGGTTGCGTACTGATCCTAAAAAGGTCGCGGCCATTTTGAATTTCCCCATACCCACAACTTCTCGAGAGGTTAAGATATTTTTAGGAACGTGCTCCTGGTATCGTCGTTTTATACGAAACTTTTCGACCATAGCCGCTCCTTTAAATAGATTAACAGCAAAGGGGAAGAACGTACCTGCCTTTCGATAGTCTGATGAGGCAGAAGTTGCATTCAATTCATTGAAGAACGCATTAGTTTGTGCTCCTATTTTGGCAGTGCCAGATTTTGGGAAGCCTTTCTCTGTGCACTGCGATGCTTCTTCATATGGATTGGGTGGAATGCTCAGTCAGACTATCGATGGCCACGAGCATCCGATCGCGTACGTTAGTCGTTCCCTTAAAAAAAACGAACGAAATTACAGCGCGACCGAGAGGGAGGCTCTTGCTGTTCTTTTCGCTGTCGAGAAGTTTCAGGCGTATTTAGGCTCGCGTCGCTTTAAGGTGATTACAGATCACGCGTGACTTAAGTGGTTTATGAACCTGGAGAACCCATCTGGTAGGTTAGCACGTTGGGGTTGCAGACTGTCTCAATATGAATTTGATATTGAGCACAGGAAAGGCACCGATAATGTGGTACCGGATGCGTTGTTCAGGCTCATGAAGGTTGACGCAGTGAACGACACCAACGACGACGATGAGAAAGATTTATGGTACGAAAGGGTTGTGAACGGTTGTAAGTCTTTCCCCACAAATTTTCCGAATTTCTGTCTTAAGGAGGGAAAGCTATACCGATTTTGTAGGAGTAAGTACAACTTACTGAGTGAATTTGACTGGAAAGTGGTAGTTCCGAAGAGTGACCGTAATAAGATACTACAAGAATTACATTGTGAGTCTACAGCAGCACATCTCGGTGTTTTCAAAACTCACCGGCGGCTATCTTTGACTTACTTTTGGCCCGACATGCATAGAGATGTTGTCGATTTTGTGAAGGCTTGTGAAGTATGTTCAGCTTACAAGCATTCACAAACTCGAACTCCTGGTTTGATGGGACAGCCAAAGGTATGTCAAAGACCATTTCAAGTAGTATCCATAGATTTAGTAGGTCCTCTACCACGTTCTCGGTCAGGTTACACATTTTTGTTTGTTGTGACAAGCTGTTTTTCAAAATATACTTTGCTGTTTCCACTTCGCCGCGCGACCAGCGCTTTAGTTGCACAACACTTTGAGAACCATGTTATTTTAGCGCATGGTGTACCTGAAACCGTAATTACCGACAATGGGGTTCAATTTACGGGATCAGAATTTAGGCAACTACTCAAGAAGTACAATATTCCTAGGGTACATTATGGACCACGGTATACTGCTCAGGTAAATTTAGTTGAGCGGTACAATAAGACGGTTATGACTGCTGTAGCGTCGTACGTGGAAGAAAACCACCGAGCTTGGGACGAGCAACTGCACCAAATTCAGTTTGCGTTAAACAGTGCAGTCAACGAGTCCACGGGGTTTTCTCCTTTCTTCTTGGTACACGCCAGGGAACCGGTCATAAACGGCTCGTTTTACCGCGATGCGCAGGAGGAGTATATTGTAGGTATCCCTAGAGAGGAATATGCAGGCGAATTTGGCTGTTTAAGAAGTATTTTTGAACAAGTTCGATCTTGTCTTTTTAAGTAGTCATACTATACTGTAATTTGTGCTGTGGATTTATTGTGTAATAAAAAAAAAAAAAAAAAGGCGCATGCCACAAACTCTAAATATTATAATTTAAGACGTCGTCCGGCCAAGTTTTCAGAAGGCGATATCGTTTGGAAGCGCTCGTATGTACAAAGCGATGCTGATAAATTTAGAATGGTTAAGCTCGCGCCTAAGTACGAAAAGTGCAAGGTTAAGAAAGTTTTGTCGCCTTTAGTTTATGAATTAGAGAGGATGGACGGACATCCAATAGGTTCTTGGCATATTAAAGATTTAAAGTCGTAGCTGATGTCGTGATCAGTGGACGCGCGGCCCGTTATGCTAGTCATTGCTCGCCGCGCCGCCACTGTTGACTATCAGACCTACCTCATGACTGTGTTAGCATTTAGTGTTGAATATTACAGTAATATATTCAATCACAAACTGTTTGGTGTGGTGAACAGGAACAACTGTCTCACTATTGGAATTATGTGCGTGAAGTATGAAAGAAAGTGTAAGGTGAAGAATTTAGGGCTACACATTCATGACTCAATACCATCAAGAGCAATCTTTAATATGATCTCAAGTAACATCTTTTAGGCCCTGCCAAGTTATTTAGTATTTAGGTACATTGATATGTACACCTGTGTTTCGCATCCAACAAATCGAGTTTTCGTTCATGTGTGGATGCGATGTTGTGTTGCACAGTGTTTTATGCTTCGTTTAGTTTTAGTTATCTCCATCCTAGGTAGGAGATACATTTCGTTTCCTCAGACAACGCCGTCTAGGATTTAAGATTTTGCATTAATCAGACACATTGTGAATGTATCTGACATTTTAGTGAAGTATAACTTGGTGAAGGGCTAGTTTGCGGTTTGATAACTGATATGTTTAGGTGAGGTTTTCGGTTAGTACCTACAAATTTTAGTTGTTTTGTAGATTTCGCCCGGACAAGGAGGGGATATATGTAAGAATGCTGAACATCGGTCCTGGCTGCTGGCAATTTACCTCTTCAGCACAACATTGCCGTTGTGCTGGAAAGGTAAACGGATAAGATTTCTAAATGGTTGGAATGATTAGGTTTAGTTTTGGGAGAGGTTTTTCAGGTTTGTAACACAAGGTTTTGTAAGATATGATAGGTCTGTTGGTAGAGTGTTACATACTGTTTTCTCTCGTTTGTTTAATTAAGAGTTGAGCACATACTTTTTATATGTTAGGTAACGTTTTAGAATATAATTTGGAAGTTAGTAGATTTACAGGTTTTGGAGTTTGAGTTTGGTTTTGTATTGGTGAAGTTAACGCTGAGGGCAGCGTACGGATCACCTACGTTGAACCTTTTAATTGGGAAGGGGAGTATTGTCACGTTGTGTTTTTTATCATTTACTCAAACAAACCCAATCCTTGAGACATGGCAATAATTTGTAGTATTTTTAAGGGCTGGTAACTGAATGACGTTTCGTTCTGGTTTTGCTTTAGGGTTGTCAGCCTAAGAAGTTCTGCTTGACGTTAGGGTAATAAAATTAACTTGAGTTCCATTGGATAAAACTTATTTAAATAGATATTGAGAAGTAGGTATATGCTGAAATAGTTTTGAATGAATTTCGGTTTCAGCAATAACAAGTAAAGGGTTTCGGCGATAATTGCATTGAATCATTATTAGGTATCGATCAAAAATTACATTTGGAAATTAAGTCGTTTCAGGGTAAATTTTAGGGTAAATATTAGGGTAAATTTCTTTATCCGAGGGTGCTCCAGCTCCTGTCGTAGCTTCCGGCCACCATAGCAGCCAAAAAGCTTATATCTAGGGCTCGGTGATGAGTGCAAAAAGAAGCTTGAATTATCTTGTGCAGGACGGAGGTCCATGTCTGGATGGACATCTCCAGTGGCTGATTTGGTTGAGGAGCAGCCGATTTAAGTTATATTTTGTGGCAGTAACAAAATCGTAAGTAAATATTTCCTCGGGAAATGCAAGTGCATCATCTCAGTTTAGTTTCTTAACCTCGTGGTTAAATTTCAGCTCTTCAAGAGGTTTTACATGCCGGGACGGAGGGAAAGACAGCGTTTGAGATAATCTCTATTGGATGGTCTCCGGTAAGGATCCTTTAATCATCTTTGCTCTGCTCTCCGCTTAATTTCTGCCATGTGTATATTCTAATCGAAGCAATTTGTTTCTTTCCAGCTGAATGGGATTTTTATTTCTATTTCGATTTTTGATTTCGATTTTTATTTCTATTTCTATTTTATTTCTATTTTTGATTTCTATTTCGATTTTTATTTCGATTTCTATTTCGATTTTTATTTCGATTTCAATTTCCGTAAAATTAAGTTGATCTCTATAAAATCTAAATAAATTCAGTTAAAGTAAATTCAAAACAATGAATGAATTAATAAACCAATTTTAAGAAATTCGTAATGCAATAATTAAACAACTTGAGCTGCACACCTTGTGGACTTTGAAAGTTTAGTTATCTTTAGGGCTCTCATGTTTAGCTTCCTTTCTTCTGAGCTCTGAAAGAAATAAGCACATGTTTAGTATATCTCATTTTTTGCACCAGAAATTTAGATTTTTGTGTAATTTAGTATTGCGGGCTAGGTACCTTTTACTAGCCGCCATTTTGTGTAGCAAGTCCATGACCATTAGCCTTCTGCTTCAAACTTCTTAAAGCTCAACAATTTTCAATACATCTTTGTGCTTGCGCCGCCTGAACATACCCTTCACGTGCTTCCTATGTGGCTTGCAATTGGAGCTTGCATAGAGCCAACGCCCGGAGCTTCGCGTTTCGACTCACACTGTCATGATCCAGTCTGCAGCCGGACAGCCTTTGCGGGAAGGTTTCTACAGAGCGAGGTCGGTTATATAATTACTTATTAATTAGGGAAGTAGGATTTCAATTAATCTCCTTGAGATTCACATGTAAGTAGGGAAGTAGGATTTAAATTAAATATTGGAATTGATGGCATTAGGTTCTTAGGGACTAACCAACTTAGAATAAATAATTGTGAACCTATAATAAGAACCATAGGATATTAAGCACGACCCATGCTTTCACTGAGCTAACTAATTTATGAATTTCACATGACGTCTGGTCGTTGTGTCTAAGTAATGGTTTGCAATTACTCTTGAATGTAAAACAGAAACTACCTATAGGAATAAATATTCTGTTCAACTTACTAACTTGTTTCCTTCAGCTCCATAAAATAGACCCACTCTCTATCCAAAGGTTACGCCAGACATATTATTTCAGGTATTTAGTATTGTAATAATTTGTGGTTTATTACACGTTTTATATTTCGTTTACGACTTGTTTCTTCGTTCTTGCCGGGCACGGGAAGCAAATGTCGCACCGCGGACTCTCTGGAAGCGAACAAGTTGGCTTCGGGAACGCCCCAATTTCTGAACACTGTCTCCGAGGCCGGGGGCAACAAGTACCGTTCCGGCACTGGTAAATCCTAGATATTCGGTCGGTTATACGTTGTCCCCCCGAGGGACACACCGGCGAGAGCGCAGCGTACAGCTGTGACGTCAGCTTCCGAAGCAGTTGTCAATTCCAGGAAGGTTAGCGTTAGTGAGCTCGTACCTGTTGTCTAACTTAAATAAAATGTACGCGTGTCATAACCCCTGTGGTTAGCAGCGCTGTATTGCCCTCTGATTTATTGTCTGGTTAAGACCCCTTAAGTCAAATATGGTATACATCTTCAATCTAATTTCCTTACCAAAAAAAAATTTACAAGGTAATAAATATTAGGCATTAATTAGGCATTAAGTCTGCCATTTGTACTTGTTTTTGTGCAATAAAGATTAAATAAATAAATAAATATTTAAAACCTGTAGGGCAGTTCTTATTGTAACTTCTTCAGCATATTTTGAGATAAATGCAGGGGGTGCAAACACACTTGTGCATCTTGCTAAAAGCAAAGCAAAGTAACTCTGGAAAGTCTGGAAAGTTTATTTCCTGTAAATAGTATGTATGTATGTATGTAAACTCTTTATTGCACAAATAATAGATAGAATAGTCATGTATACATAAACCTACTTTATTATCTTTTATTTTAATATAGACTATATGGGTTTGCTCTTGACTCTAGTTGAGACCAAAAGTTCAGAACAAGTTTGACAATAGAGCGAGCAGTGTTGGGCAAAATTTAGTTTGACTAATGATTGATGACTAATGACTAATTACGTCAATCATGATTGATGACTAATGATTTGTTAGTTTAGTCATGGCGTCGTGACTAATGATTGATTAGTTTTAATCATTAGTCATTAGTCATGATTGATTGTTTATGATTGAAAATTGAAAAAGGTTTTTGTTTAGTGTATCTCAGCTAGTTAGTTCAAAATCGATATCTGGAGATCTGTGTGGTTTCCGACAATGAATCCGTTAACAGATTGAGAAAAATTAGCCGCCATCTTGAACTTTTTAGTTATTTGACCGATTGCTTCCAAAATTGATATCTGGGGATTAATATTGTCTCTGACAACGAATCCGTTGACAGAAATAGAAAAATATGCCGCCATCTTGAACTTTTTAATTAATGGACTGATTGCTTCCAAAATCGATATCTGGGGATTTGTGTGGTTTCCGACAATGAATCCGTTAACAGATTGAGAAAAATTAGCCGCCATCTTGAACTTTTTAGTTATTTGACCGATTGCTTCCAAAATCGATATCTGGGGATTAATATTGTCTCTGACAACGAATCCGTTGACAGAAATAGAAAAATATGCCGCCATCTTGAACTTTTTAATTAATGGACCGATTGCTTCCAAAATCGATATCTGGGGATTTGTGTGGTCTTTGACAACGAATCCGTTGATAGAATCAGAAAAAGTAGTCGCCATCTTGAACTTTTTAGTTATTCGACCGATTGCTTCCAAAATCGAAATCTGGGGATAAGTGTAGTCTCCGACAACGAATCCGTTAACAGAATGAGAATTGGTAGCCGCCATCTTGAACTTTTTAGTTATTCAACCGATTGCTTCCAAAATCGATATCTGGGGATTAATGTGGTCTTTGACAACGAATCAGTTGACAGAATCAGATAAAGTAGTCGCCATCTTGAACTTTTTAGTTATTCGACCGATTGCTTCCAAAATCGACATCTGGGGATCTGTGTGATCTCCAACAACGAATCCGTTGATAGAATGAGAAAAACTAGCCGCCATCTGGAACTTTTTAGTTATTTGACCGATCGCTTCCAAAATCGATATCTGGGGATTTATATTGTCTCTGACAACGAATCCGTTGTCAGAATTAGAAAAATATGCCGCCATCTTGAACTTTTTAGTGAATCGACAGATTGCTACCAAAATCGATATCTGGGGATTACCCCAGATATCGATTTTGGAAGCAATCGGTCAAATAACTAAAAAGTTCAAGATGGCGGCTAGTTTTTCTCATTCTATCAATGGATTCGTTGTTAGAGATCACACAGATCCCCAGATATCTGTTTTCAAAGCAATCGGTTGAATAAGTAAAAAGTTCAAGATGGCGGCAATTTTTTCTAATTCTGTCAACGGATTCGTTGTCAGAGACAATATAAATCCTCAGATATCGATTTTGGTAGCAATCGGTAAAATAACTAAAAAGTTCAAGATGATTGCTTCAAAAATCGATATCTGGGGATTTATATTGTCTCTGACAACGAATCCGTTGACAGAATTAGAAAAATATGCCGCCATCTTGAACTTTTTAGTTAATCGCCCGATTGCTACCAAAATCGATTTCTGGGGATTTGTGTGGTCTTTGACAACGAATCCGTTGACAGAATCAGAAAATGTAATCGTCATCTTGAACTTTTTAGTTATTCGACCGATTGCTTCCAAAATCGATATCTGGGGATCTGTGTGATCTCCAACAACGAATCCGTTGATATAATGAGAAAAACCAGCCGTCATCTTGAACTTTTTAGTTATTTTACCGATTGCTACCAAAATCGATATCTGAGGATTTATATTGTCTCTGACAACGAATCCGTTGACAGAATTAGAAAAAATTGCCGCCATCTTGAACTTTTTAGTTATTCGACCGATTGCTTCCGAAATAGATATCTGGGGATTTGTGTGGTCTCCGACAACGAATCCGTTGATAGAATGATAAAAATTTGCCGCCATCTTGAACTTTTTAGTTATTTGACCGATTGCTTCCAAAATTTATATCTGGGGATAAGTGTGGTCTCCGACAACGAATCCGTTGTCCGTTGACAGAATGAAAAAAACTAGCCGCCATCTTGAACTTTTTAGTTATTTGACCGATTGCTTCTAAAATCGATATCTGGGGATTTGTATGGTCTCCAACAGCAAATCTGTTAATAGAATGAGAATAGCTAGCCACCATCTCTAACTTTTTAGTTATTTGACCGATTGGTTCCAAAATCGATATCTGGGAATTTATAATATAAATCCCCAGATATCGATTTTTGATAATTTGAAGACAATATTATTGCCGCCATCTTCAACTTTTTAGTTAATCGACCGATTGCTTCCAAAATTGATATCTAGGGATTTGTGTGGTCTCCGACAACGAATCGGTTAACAGGATGAGATAAATTTGCAGCCATCTTGAACTTTTTTGTATTTCGACCGATTGCTTCCAAATTCAATATCTGTGGAACTATGTGGTCTCCAACAACGATTCCATTTGACGGAATGAGAAAAATATATATCGATTTTGGAAGCAATCAGTCGAATAACAAAAAAGTTTGAGATGGCAGCTATTTTTTCTCATTCTATCAACGGATTCGTTGTCGAAGATCACACAAATCCCCAGATATCTTTTTTGGAAGTAATCGGTCGAAGAACTAAAAAGTTCAAGATGGCGACTACTTTGTCTGATTCTGTCAACGGATTCGTTGTCTAAGATCACACAGATCCCCAGATATCGATTTTGGAAGCAATCAGTCAAATAACTAAAAAGTTCAAGATGGCGGCTAGTTTTTCTCATTTTATCAACGGATTCCTTGTTGGAGATCACACAGATCCCCAGATATCGATTTTGGAAGCAATCGGTCAAATAACTAAAAAGTTCAAAATGGCGGCTAGTTTTTCTCAATCTATCAACGGATTCGTTGTCGGAGACCACACTTATCCCCAGATATCTATTTTGGAAGCAATCGGTCAAATAACTAAAAAGTTCAAGATGGCGGCTAGTTTTTCTCATTTTATCAACGGATTCCTTGTTTGAGATCACACAGATCCCCAGATATCGATTTTGGAAGCAATCGGTCGAATAACTAAAAAGTTCAAGATGGCGACTACTTTGTCTGATTCTGTCAACGGATTCGTTGTCAAAGACCACACAAATCCCCAGATATCGATTTTGGAAGCAATCGGTCGATTAAATAAAACGTTCAAGATGGCGGCAATTTTTTCTCATTCAGTCAACGGATTAGTAGTCGAAGACCACACAAATCCCCAGATATCAAATTTAGAAGCAATCGGTCGAATAACTAAAAAGTTCAAGATGGCGGCTAGTTTTTCTCATTTTATCAACGGATTCCTTGTTGGAGATCACACAGATCCCCAGATATCGATTTTGGAAGCAATCGGTCAAATAACTAAAAAGTTCAAAATGGCGGCTAGTTTTTCTCAATCTATCAACGGATTCGTTGTCGGAGACCACACTTATCCCCAGATATCGATTTTGGAAGCAATCGGTCAAATAACTAAAAAGTTCAAGATGGCGGCTAGTTTTTCTCATTTTATCAACGGATTCCTTGTTTGAGATCACACAGATCCCCAGATATCGATTTTGGAAGCAATCGGTCGAATAACTAAAAAATTCAAGATGGCGACTACTTTGTCTGATTCTGTCAACGGATTCGTTGTCAAAGACCACACAAATCCCCAGATATCGATTTTGGAAGCAATCGGTCGACTAACTAAAACGTTCAAGATGGCGGCAATTTTTTCTCATTCAGTCAACGGATTAGTAGTCGAAGACCACACAAATCCCCAGATATCAAATTTAGAAGCAATCGGTCGAATAACTAAAAAGTTCAAGATGGCGGCTAGTTTTTCTCATTTTATCAACGGATTCCTTGTTGGAGATCACACAGATCCCCAGATATCGATTTTGGAAGCAATCGGTCAAATAACTAAAAAGTTCAAAATGGCGGCTAGTTTTTCTCAATCTATCAACGGATTCGTTGTCGGAGACCACACTTATCCCCAGATATCTATTTTGGAAGCAATCGGTCAAATAACTAAAAAGTTCAAGATGGCGGCTAGTTTTTCTCATTTTATCAACGGATTCCTTGTTTGAGATCACACAGATCCCCAGATATCGATTTTGGAAGCAATCGGTCGAATAACTAAAAAGTTCAAGATGGCGACTACTTTGTCTGATTCTGTCAACGGATTCGTTGTCAAAGACCACACAAATCCCCAGATATCGATTTTGGAAGCAATCGGTCGATTAAATAAAACGTTCAAGATGGCGGCAATTTTTTCTCATTCAGTCAACGGATTAGTAGTCGAAGACCACACAAATCCCCAGATATCAAATTTAGAAGCAATCGGTCGAATAACTAAAAAGTTCAAGATGGCGACTACTTTTTCTAATTCTGTCAACGGATTCGTTGTCAGAGACAATATAAATCCCCAGATATCGATATTGCAAGCAATCGGTCGAATAACTAAAAAAAATATGATGGTGGCTACACTACTCCGGTTTCGAAGAAGCCGAGTTCAAACAGCCGTACCCATATACCATGCAATACACTCGAGGCATCTTTTGAAAGAAATAATAAATTACAAACGAAACCATTCGTCTCGACGCGACACCCGCCACTGACAGTACTGCCATGTCCGCTTAAGGGGTCTCTTTGAGACGCGGTGCGTCTGTGTTGAGTGCGACGTTTCAAACGTTTGTTCGTAGTTTCTTTACTGCTTTTGCTACTGCGATACTACGCTACTGTGATAAAGGCGATAGTACAAAGATAAACTACATCAAAAGATAAGTAATTACGACAAAAAACAAAGCTTCACATTTATTTGTTAGAAGCATTAATCATTAGTCACGATTAAAACTAACGATTGATGATTTGTGGCTTTAGTCATGATTATGACTAATATTTTCAATCATGATTAAATTAGTCATGACTAAATTAGTTATGATTAAATTAGTCATGATTGATCAATTGATTGACGAAATTAGTTGATTTGCCCCACACTGAGAGCGAGCTTACCCGGAAAGCACCTACCTATTAATCTTAATTGGCAAAGTTATTCTTGTCAGCATAGTTGGCTCTGTTGTGTATGAATCAACCCTTGGGTCCGTACGTATATAGCGTATATCGCACCTACGCCAGTTATTTAAGGGAAGCGGTACTTACCGCTTCCCCTTCGTCATCTTCCGAAGATGATGAACGACTCACTCTGACGATTAGATTAATCATGATTGGCATTCATCGACCGAAGCAATAACCTCCTGCGCCGGTCAACTCACGCCGGCTTTAACAGTAACAAAAGTATTACCTTCTTCATCCTTGCCTCGCGTACTCATCTTTCTTATAAATAATCACTCACTCATCATTTGACAGCACTTTAACTGCACAAAACACCACTTATTCACCTTATTTCTAATTATATTAATAAAAAGTTTGAAATGCCTGTGAAAGAAATTTACGCTATCAGTTGACTGACAGATGACAGTTGCGCGCTTTTTATGGAGCGTTTTCGGGGCGCGCTCTGCTGTGTGCAAGTACTGACCTGTAAATGTCTATATTTACCAATAAATAAATACAATACAATACTGATGTGTTGAAGAACATGTAACGTCAGAGGCATTACTCTGTACTTCGAAATTCGAACTTCGCATCGCCCCGTCACTTTCTTGCAAATTAGCTACGCGTCGAGAGCAAAAGGGATAGCAATAGACGAAGTTCGAATTTCGAAGTTAAGAGTAATGCCCCAGATAAAGGTAAAGACATTTAACTCTTTTTAGCATGACTTGACTTTTAGTCAAATTATAGACTCTTCTTCAATAAATGCTGTGTGCTTTGGAAACACATATAATAAATCGCAATGTACATACCCCGAATTGTCAATAGTCACCTGTAAGGCCGGCCTTACACAGTATGAATTGTAAGAATCTGAATTCATATTATTAATTCAGAAAGCACGGAATTGCATACAATTTAACTATCATCCACACACAATCTGATTTTTTCAGATTATGAATTTCTCAGATTGATCTGACAGAACGCACCTCTTTCCATACATTATCTATGGACGAGCACACACACTCTGGATTCAGATTATGAATTCAGATTCTTAAAATTCATACTGTGTAAGGCCGGCCTAAATGTCAACTTGGTGAAATAGGGGGCTGCTGGTCTACCGGAGTTAATTTGTAGGTAGGTACCTACCTATTATCAGTGGCGTAGCTAGCAGGTGTGGCACCCGGTGCGCATATTGTAGGTGTCATGCCAAAAATCAATCAAAACTTTAAAAAAAAAAGTAGGTAATAATAACACTAGTTTACAAAATTATTACCCCAGGGTGAAACACATTATTTCGTTTAGATTTTTTGACGCTGAATCTATATCTGGCCACAGAATTACTCTAGGACGTCAGGATTTTGAGACATATATACCAATCTCAAAGTGCTAAAAACACGGTTTTTGGCGATATTTGAATTGACTTTTTGAGGACAGCCAATTTTTACGGTAATTTCCAATTGAAGCATCCTTTAGTACCACTCTTTCCCTTTTAAATCCATTTTCGTTTGTTTCGCTAAGAGTTTTTTTCTCAAGATATTAATTTTTAGCTACGGTACTTCGATATATTCTATTTTGCATTTTAGTACTAACGAACTAAAATAAAATGATATATCTTGAGAAAAAAACCTCGTAGCAAAACAAACCAAAATGGGTTTGAGAGAGAAAAAGTAGTACTAAAGGATACTTTAGTTAGAAATTACCATAAAAAATTGCTATCCTCAAAAAATTACTTCTGTTAATCTTAATGTTTTTAGCACTTTAAGATTGGTATGTATATCGCAAAATCCTAAAGTGCTAGAGCAATTACCTATGTAGCCAGATTTAGATTCACCGTTAAAAAATCTACAAGAACTCTCACGTCTAACCTTCCTTAACCGGGTAAAAAAATTATAATTGTAAACTAGTTTAATTTATGTTTAATTAAATTATTACAAATTATTTTTTATACATTATTTAAATATTAATGAACGATGTGTGAAACATATTTATTTACTTAGTAAAAAATTAAAATTTCTTCCTTCTAGCTTAAACACTTACAAACTCCTAAATCACGTCATCGAAGTTTATATTTTGTGTTGCTTCATGTTCTGTCGATAAAATGCCAAGATTGTTTAATCTGGTTTCAGTCATTAGCAAGTAATTAATGATTAAATTTAATTTGCTGTAACTCCTCTCACATTAAGCAACAGTTAAGGTGGACATTCACGGTCAGTTAAACTGATCAGTTAATTGATGTAGGTACATCCAGAAGCTGACCTTGAGTTCGTATAATTTTAACTTAAGATTTCACATTCACGGTCAGTTTCTGGATGTAAGTCAGTTCAACTGATCAGTTTAACTGACCGTGAATGTCCACCTTTACGCATATTATTATAAATAACTTTGGTGCGACCATTAGATTCGGAAGAGATTCTGTAAAATCCCATTCCACAGCTCGCTGCTACCAAGGTCACTTGGTTTAAAACCGTCTAGCACGCGCTTTACAGCGTAGGTAATTCGAAGATAAAAACGACTTCATTTTGGGGGAATCCCCGATCGACCGACAGTGTGTGTAGTACACCGAAAAAAATATATTGTAATTATCTACCGAGAACCAAATAAAAAACTTTAAAATGGTCCTGAATGAAAAAAAACTTACACTATTATTGTTACATATATTTTTTATTAGTGGCAGTTATGCAATCTGACACAGTTTTAAGAATTTTTATAGGTGGCACTACTGATGTTCACGGTCGGGTGTTACCCCTAAGTATAAGATAAAATCGTGTCGTGTGGACGGAAATATGAAATTGAAGGTCATCGGGTAGGTTGGTAAATTTTTGACGTAGTCACGGCAGTGTTGTCTGTGGGTGTCATTCATTTTATCGAAATTTCTTTCATCTAATTTCATATCACCGAAAACTATTCCACGAATGTCATTTCATTTTTTTTTCTAATCACATAAACATCAATTCATTGTTTTTTAAATAATCGAACAACTATTCATCTTGAATCGTTTCGAATTTGTCTCAAATCGTAGCTTAACTATTCATCGATTTTACCTTTCACATAATAATTAGTTAGTTGTAGTATTAATTTATCGAAACATGATTCACAGATGGTACGTCCCATATATTATTATTGCCACGAACAATGTTTCATCGCAGTAACGTTTCATCGAACGATGCATTTTGTACCTAACTGTTAGTCTTGCGTTCTAAGGGCTGCATGACGTGAACCCTAACCTAACCAACCCAATTTTGATGGGTATAGCATAATACCACACCACCTAGGGTGCCTATTTCCGCTCTAAAGGTCACAAGATAACCCTAACCTAACCCACCAATAGTACAATTGTTACTATTATTTGTTTTTTTACTGCGGGGGGCTTTGCCCCCCGAGCCCCCCTCATGGGGGGCTGCGCCCCCCACCCCCCTTTCCAGCTGCCCTAACCTAATAACCTAATCTGACCTACTTTCTTGACACACTTTTTAGTATTTTAATTACGTAATTTATATTAGTACTTAACACACTTTTTAGCACCTTTTAACAAGTAAATATTATGATAATTCAGTATTAGACAGTAAAATCTAAGTAAAAACGTTATTCGGCTATGGCGGTGATAATTCGGCAAAATGAGAATCGAGAAAACATGACTTATGAAAATGCTCTGTCGTTGAAACGAATTATCAAGTATAGTAACACCAGTGAAAAGATTTTCTATGGAAAAAGAATTTTGGGAACTGAAACTTTCGTTAGTCTAAAATTATAGTATAGGTGATTCGATAAACGACTATGTCGATAGACAAATAAAATAATAAAGTAAAATTCGATGAGTTGATTCTTGTGTAAACGGTAATTCGAGCAAAAGTATGAGCGATCTATCGACGTTCGATGAATGATTCCTAAGTGATAATAAAATCCTACGAATAGTGTTATAGGAAACCATAATCGATGAAACGATCTTCGGTAAAATGATGGATTACCGTTGTCTGTGTTACCGAATTTTTTAATGTTCTACCGATCTACCGATACGTCTCTCAATCGAGCAAGAATCTACCGATTTGCCCTAGTGTTACATAATCGCAGCAGACGATCGGACATGTCCGCTCCGAACCACCGTACCTGTATAGCCTAGCAAAAAAGAATGCATCGTGGTGACAGTTGGAACTACAATATTTTCAAATGGCAACCAGCACCAGGTTAGAGTAAACCTTGGATTATGTTGCCAAGTTCATTCCGAATAGTGCCCTCATTTATTGCACCCGTTTTTTGCCAGGCTATATGAAAACTGAGCCACAGATTAAAAAACTGCCGCACTCAGAGACGTCAATTAAGTTTTAAGTTTCATTAAAGTAGCTGCTGTCACTTTCTTTGCTATAGCAATAGAATAAGACGCAGCAACTTTAATGACACTTAAAACTTAATTGACGTCTCTGAGTGCGGCAGTAAGAGTTACTACAATGAGCGTGTGAAGTCCTCGCATAATGCCTCTGATTTTTTCAAAACGACCTAAAATAAAAAAAAAGTATACAGAGTGGAGAATCCTGCGTAACTTAGAAGTTATTCAACAATTTGATGACAATACAGCAAGTTTTTAGAATCAAATACAAGACATGAAATGCGGTGACGGTGACGTAATGTTTCCAACGTTATCCAAATTAATATTTGACATATTATCCTTTCGACATTCCTCAGCAAATGTAGAAAGGATATTTTCTCAAGTAAATTTACCGAAAACGAAAACCCAAAACAAACTTAACACTGATCAGTAATAGGCCATTATTTTGACTAATGTAAAAATATATTCTTTTTACACTACCACTAAATCAAGCTTTCGAAAATAACACGGAAAAACCTAGCTATCGTTTATTTTTGGAATTTAAACGATTTTTAGTTCAACAAAAACTTTATAAAGGAACTTTACTATTTTAATACTAACTTCTTACTTCATGCATCATTTTCACGTTTCAATAAAAGTTGCTGATTTCACTAGTCAGTCAAATAGCCTATTGCTAATTTTCTTACAAAAAACCTAATAGGTAGAAACAATTGCTTTGATTTTTCTTTAGATGACAATTTATTTACTTTAATGGATAAAAAGTGGAAAAGTGAAGAAGTTTAAAGTGACGATGATGAAAATAAAGGTTAAATGCAAAATACCGATTTTTATTTAAATATACCGATTTTTCAGACCATTTTTACCGAATCCTGATTTTTATGTGTGATGTGATGCAACACTGAGTGGCGATCTTCAATGTACAATTCAACGCTCGTAAAAAGAACTTTCTGAAGTTGGCTGCAAAGCCCCTCTGCCCCCTTTGACGTCACGATTTAAGTTTTGCATTTTCAATTTCAATTCCCCGCGCATTTTCTACACTTTTTATTAATTGGGAATTTTTATTAATTAATTTGGGAAGTTAAAGGAAAAAGAATGATGCAGGTTCATCTCTATACCTTTGAAAGGCTTATTACACCGTCCTAAATTTAGTCATCCTGTTGTAGCGTTTCTTCTAAATTATACGGTCGGCAAAGAAAATAACGCACCGTAAATTGAAAATATAATATATTGGACTAAGGCTACAATTATAGTCTAACTACAATGCTAACACTACAATTAATCACTAACTACAAACTATTTATTTCGGTCTGAGGTTCCTAATGCCCAAAAGGTTCCTTGGTTAAATTGGCAGTTACGTAGGGGTACTTATCCCAAATTGCCGCGAGGTACCGTCAAGGCCGCCGTTAGCGTAGCGTCTCACGGACACTCTAATAGATAGTGCAGTCCGGGATTGGGACCCTGGAAATTTGTTAACAAATACTTAGTAAAATACGGAGATGGCTTTGGTCCCGTGCAGCGCCATAACCAAGAGAAATAATCTAAATCGATCTACGGTTTGGTTGTGGTGAACACTAAAACCAGAGCGGAGCATCTAAGAAGAGTATTATTTAAGTAGGTACATTATACTAATAACAATTATGACATATCACTATTTCTACAAATAAAATATTAAATAACTAAGTAATCTAAATCGAATCTTTATCTTTTAACTAGGTTTCATTTCTAGTAATTTATTTATTGTGAAATAAGCAAACCAAGTAAGTGTAGTGAGATGACAGGCAAAATCGAAAAACGCCATTAGGGCAAGCGGCAAGCAAAGATTGTATGATGACGCAATAAGTAACTACTTACAATAAAACTAAAATAGCAGTTCACACTTACCTAAAAGCGGGGGCGATAACTTTTAGTTTTAATAATAAGATCAGCTAAAATAGGAGCTGCGAATAAATTAACACACAGCAACAAAGAGGCTCAAGCATAACTTGCACGGGGACGAGAGAGCGGCTACTGAGTATGCGGAGAATTGACATGCACTCAGTGCCGTGGTCCGATCGGGTGTGTGGCGGCGGTGGCGGCAGGGCATCGCCGTACGCGCATGCGTATACATAGTTATAGACTCCGTCGTCTAGGGTCAGGCGCGATAGCCAAACGGAGGTATCGGGATTTCTAACATCGAAATCGATACACATTAAGAGAAACGTTATTTGAATCATCAATAAAATAACGTTACAGGTACCCCGCTCGCTACGGAAGGACTTTAGGTGCTCTTGCGTAAGTACCGAAAGTCCGTCTGTTTCTAACCTAGGTAACTACAGGAATTATGGAAAGCTGTATTTGCCACAAACTAGTTCTTTTTTAAATCTTTGATATGCCATGTGCCGAGGTCTTTACCAAACATGTCTTCTAAATCGTACACTAACGCAGATCTTTTACCTACAACGCGACACTTTATGAACTTGGGCGCTAATTTTTTGCTGAAGTAACTGTCTTTATCACTTTGCAAGTATGTTCTTTTCCATACGATATCGTTCAATTCATATTCGGCTGGTTTCCGCCTCAAGTTGTAACGCGTGGTATTTTTTTCGTGAGCGCGCCAAAGTTTTTTTTGGACTTCATTGAAAATTCCTGCTAAATGACCTATGTTTTCAGCGTATATGTGACGTGGTAGGAAAATTATCTCATTCCCAAGATCAGATTCTAAATAGTGTGATCCGCACGTGACCAGCTCGCGACCGTGTACAAGAAATGCTGGTGTGTAACCTGTCGCCTCATTAACCGAGTTATTAATAGCAAATTGTATTTTCGAAATGTTACTGTCCCATGTTCTGTGGTCATTATCAATGAAACTAGAGATGCAGGTAATAATGGTTTTGTTGTAACGTTTTAAAGTGTTTATTTGTGGTGTATACCTAGGAGTGAAATAAACGTTGGGAATGTTATATTTTAGGAAAAAATTATCAAGATTTTTGCTTATGAATTGAGCCCCGTTATCCATAATTATAGTTTGCGGAACTCCGTGTACCAAAAACACCGAGTCTTCTAGATTTTTGATGACCGCTTCAGTATTTGCTCGTCGTAGAGGAAACATAAGGCAGTACTTAGAAAAGCAGCATACTACTACTAATAAATAAGTACTCTGTTTCCGACTTGCAGGAAGTGGACCAACAAAATCTATTGATATCATTTGAAATGGACGGGAGCATTGTTTGGGCCTCCCCATAAGTCCCTGGGTAGCATGATTAGGTAACTTATGAGCATGGCAAGTGGAGCAATTTGATATGAACTTTACTACATCAGCGTGCATGTCAGGCCAGAAATAGCGCAAGGCCAAACGATGATAAGTTTTGTAGATGCCCAAGTGACCCGCCGTCGGCTCGGCATGGTTTTCCAGTATCACTTTCTCACGCAACTCGCTCGGGACTACTTCTTTCCATGCAAACTCCGATGTCAGGAAACTTTTATTAGATGAACGTCTATATAGTTTGTTGTTTATAAGTGTGAAATTAGGTTGCGCAGATGGGTTTTTTAAACATGTATTAAATTTTGCAGAGTACCAGATATCTTTAGTTTTGTTAATTACGTTAGCCGTGTTTATATCATCAACGGGAACTGCTCGTGACAAGGCATCAGGTATGACGTTGTCTAAACCTCGACGATGTTTTATAGTGAAATTAAACGACGACAATCGGATGCCCCAACGAGCTAGTCTACCAGTTGGGTTAGTTAGAGATAAAAACCATTTCAGTGCAGCATGGTCAGTGTACACTACAAATGCGTGACCGTTATCGAGATAGCACCGCCAATGTTCGAGGGCAGTGAGGACCGCAAGTGTCTCTCTTTCTGTTATGCTGTAATTTTTTTCTGCTCCCGTAAGAGACTTGCTCATGTAGGCAACGGGATGTTCTTGTCCATCAACAGTTTGACAAAGCATAGCCCCGATCCCGTAATTGCTTGCGTCAGTATGCACCTGAAATGGCAAGTTGTAATCGGGACACGAGAGAACCGGTGTTGAGATGAGACACTTTTTTAGCTTACAAAAAGCAACATTGGCTTCGTCTGTCCAGGAAAATGATGATGCACTCTTTTTTCCTGAAGTAAGCTTATTTAAGGGACCAGCAATAGTACTAAAATTGGGCACGAATCGCCGATACCAAGACGCAGTGCCCAAAAATCGTTTTACATCCTTTTTTGAAGCAGGAGTGGGGTAGTTTAAAATTGTTTCCACTTTTTCCGGGTCAGTACGTAATCCATGAGTGTCTACAACGTAACCCAGATACTTTAGACTGTCTCTAAAAAATTGTGTTTTCTCGAAGTTAATGGTAAGGTTTGCTTGTTTTAGCTTGTCTAGGACACGCAACAGTAGGGACACGTGACTCTCAAAGTTATCACTGACACAGATTATGTCGTCCAAATAGCAAAATACCCTGAGTTCAAACTCTGGTCCAAACAGTTGGTCGACTAATCTTTGCTGTGTGGCGGGAGCATTAGTCAAGCCAAATGCCATTGTTTTAAAACAAAAACTCCCACGACCCGGCACGAAAAACGCCGTCTTTGCTTTATCTACCTTGCTTATTGGAATTTGCCAAAAACTCTTTGATAAGTCAATACTGCTCAAGTATTTAGCATCCTTAAGGTTGTCTAAGATTTCTGCGATATAGGGTAGATTATACGCGTCTTTGGTAGTGACTGAATTTAGTTTGCGGCTATCAAGACAGAATCTTGGTTTTCCATTTTTCTTATTAACTATTAGAACTGGAGAGGACCACGCGCTCTCACAGGGCTCAATGACATCCAACTCCAGCATTTTGTCAACTTGTTCGCTCATAATTCGAGACTTTTCTGGAGACATTCTATAATATCGTTGACGAATGGGTGGTGAATTCCCTGTGTCAATGCGGTGTGTAATTAGCGTGGTTCTCCCTAAGCCCTTCGATTCGAAAGAAACATCTTTAAATTTGGCAATAACGTCATCAGCAACGTTACGTTGGAAATCATCTAATTTATTATAGGGAGTGATGTGTTTTTCACTAACTACTCGTACTAATTGAGTAGGATGTAACGACTTTGTTGTGTCAATAGAGCCAATATATTTGGGACACAACTTAAAGCTTCGTCAAAAATCAATTCCCAGTATAAGAGGGGTTTCAACATCTGGGACGACGTACGCTTTGATAATATTATCTGATTTATCAAAGTGTACTGGTAAATTAATATAGCCTAGACTATAAAGAGTTTGACCACCAGCGGCCACGATACTTATTTTATCATCTGTTTCAAGTATTAATCCATTACTTAAAAGGTCAGCATGAGAATTATTTCCTATTATAGAGACAGCTGCACCTGAATCAAGTAGACCGCAAGCAATAGCTCCGTTTATTTTAACATTAATGAAACTCCTGTTATCATTGTTTGGTTGTGTATGCAGAATTGAAGTTACTCTATACATAGTAAAGAAATTTTTAATAAAATTAAGCCAACTCTGCCAGTCAGTATCAGAGTGGTGAGACTTTATGTAACTACAATTCTGCACTTTTAGTTTTTTTGTGTCCTGCGAAGTAGACGGTTTCTGGCAGTCTGGGCAATCGTAAAAGCGAACCCCTTCACGGCCACAGCGGAAACACACAATAGTACGGGGGGCGGTACAGCTTCTGAGAGAGTGAGTGTTTACACGGCAACGTGGACAAAATTTAGGCCTAGTGTTTACCGCATGAACTGGCTTTGTTGTAGCATTCTGTTCTAATGGAGCAACGTGAGACGAGTTTGATTTGTAATAATTTTCTCTATTATAATTGTTGCTATATATGGATTTGTAAGAAGTGTTATTATTATATGCATTTGGATGTTTTTGTTAATAAATTGCATTTGGTTGTTTAAATGTTTTATTAAATCCACTCGTATTAGAGGCGTGTGAGTAAGCGTAACCAGGAGCTAAGGTGTCTGAAGTGACCTTGGGTGGCTCGTGAAAGCGAGATAGTCGAGTCTGAACATTCTCGTAATTCTTACATAGATTACGTAACGTATCAATATCCTTAATATCAGGGCACGATGTAAGTACGTTGGCATAGCAAGGGCGAATGTTGTGAAGAAGAATTTCAAGTTTTGCTTCCACTGATAGCTTTTTATCAAGCTGCGAAAACATGCCTGCCATGATAGAAAGATAAATAGTAATGTTTTCTCGCTCTCCTTGAGTGCGAGCTCGTATTTCGCCTAATAATCGGTAGTCATAATCGGAATGGCTGAAATCTTCTCTTAACCTAACACATACTTCTTCCCACGAAGAAACAGAATCTTTGATGCTCCGAAACCAGTGTAGGGCATCTTCAGTGAATATTTCTGTTGCAAAGGACAGTAATTTACTAGACGATATGTCCCTAGCCTTAGTAAATTCACTGACACTTATAATAAATGCACGGACGCAAGTTTTCCCGTTATATTTTAATTTCGATAGATCTGAAGAGAATCCACGATCGCAAGTAACTTTAATGTTTTGTGCCGTGGAGGTCTCCAAATTTTCAGAGAAACCTGCTGAGGTTACCGGGTTAATTGTATTAAGTTGTGATTTCAAGTGTTTCCACCGCTTGACGCATTCCGTATGAGAGTATTTTTCTTGGTGATCCGAACACTCAATCCTGTTAAGTCGATGATGAATGTGACTCAGCAAGGTGTTTGTTCGATCGAAAAGGTTCCTATCCTCAATTGCGGACAGTGACTTTATGTTTGTATCAGCTTTGTCCAAACTTTCAACTATACCTTCTATGTCTTCGACAGGTTGGAAAGGCGATACAGCGATGTCTTCCGACGGAAACAATTGCACAAGTTTTACTATTTGACGCCTTAATTCTTGCACGGTGTTTGCTGGTGTTTCACCCCGAATTTCTACTTCGTACGATAACTCTTTTTTTTGTAAGGACAGGAATTTTATATCATACGGCATTTTTGCTAATTCTAACTTTTCAATAAGCGTAAGTAATTCGCATGAAATAATGAAATAACTATTTGGGTAAATGTGAACAGCCTGAGTAATAATAATAAGTAACTAATAACTACCTTACACTCCACTCTGTCACATATTTACTGCGATAGTAGCGATTTGATTTTTTTTTTTTTTTTAATCTTAAATAATCACAAAGAACTCAAAGCAGAAATTGCAAAATAAAATAAAAATGCAAACTAAAAGGAACAACTAGCGTCTATAATGTGTTCCAATATAATGACGTATTTATCGATATCGATAAAATGTACGTTTCCACATAATAGACCTTAATCGTCAAGCAGAGACACTATAAAAGCAAAAAAAAAAACAAAACTTAACAAAACACACACAACACAAACTACGTAGCGATCTCAAGCAAAGAAACAGACCTTTCTAACCACGTACTAGGCGCCAGTGTAGCGTTTCTTCTAAATTATACGGTCGGCAAAGAAAATAACGCACCGTAAATTGAAAATATAATATATTGGACTAAGGCTACAATTATAGTCTAACTACAATGCTAACACTACAATTAATCACTAACTACAAACTATTTATTTCGGTCTGAGGTTCCTAATGCCCAAAAGGTTCCTTGGTTAAGATCGCAGTTACGTAGGGGTACTTATCCCAAATTGCCGCGAGGTACCGTCAAGGCCGCCGTTAGCGTAGCGTCTCACGGACACTCTAATAGATAGTGCAGTCCGGGATTGGGACCCTGGAAATTTGTTAACAAATACTTAGTAAAATACGGAGATGGCTTTGGTCCCGTGCAGCGCCATAACCAAGAGAAATAATCTAAATCTATCTACGGTTTGGTTGTGGTGAACACTAAAACTCTAAGAAGAGTACTATTTAAGTAGGTACATTATACTAATAACAATTATGACATATCACTATTTCTACAAATAAAATATTAAATAACTAAGTAATCTAAATCGAATCTTTATCTTTTAACTAGGTTTCATTTCTAGTAATTTATTTATTGTGAAATAAGCAAACCAAGTAAGTGTAGTGAGATGACAGGCAAAATCGAAGAACGCCATTAGGGCAAGCGGCAAGCAAAGATTGTATGATGACGCAATAAGTAACTACTTACAATAAAACTAAAATAGCAGTTCACACTTACCCAAAAGCGGGGGCGATAACTTTTAGTTTTAATAATAAGATCAGCTAAAATAGGAGCTGCGAATAAATTAACACACAGCAACAAAGAGGCTCAAGCATAACTTGCACGGGGACGAGAGAGCGGCTACTGAGTATGCGGAGAATTGACATGCACTCAGTGCCGTGGTCCGATCGGGTGTGTGGCGGCGGTGGCGGCAGGGCATCGCCGTACGCGCATGCGTATACATAGTTATAGACTCCGTCGTCTAGGGTCAGGCGCGATAGCCAAACGGAGGTATCGGGATTTCTAACATCGAAATCGATACACATTAAGAGAAACGTTATTTGAATCATCAATAAAATAACGTTACACTGTCACTAACTAGAGGGACGCCGCAATACGTTGGAATGAGATGGAGATTTCATACGTGCTTCATACGTATCTAATGTATTGCGGCGTCCCTCTCGTTAGTGTCTTAGGAAGGTGTAATAAGCCTTTAAAGATTGCAAACAAAATATCTCATGCATATTTGAGTTTCACGCATCGCATGTATAATACTTCTTCTATACGATCGGGTGGCTGGGTCAACCGAGAGGGACGCTGCTATCTGTCAGAATGAGATAGTAATATTTGCGTCTCGTTCTTACAGATAGCTGCGTGGTTGGCCCAACCGCCCGATTGTGTAGAAGGGGTATTAGATCCCATTTTGAAGTGAGGTCTTATTCGTTCGGCCGTTTTTTGTTCTGTGACCGGTTAGATAGTGTTGATCGGAGCGGGGCCGGGTATTACGACTCTACGAGTCGCTTGAATTTGCGTTGTGGTTCGCAGTAAGTGCGTATGTGCATCTCGTTATGGCATTTAAATACGATTTGGTAACTCTTATAGAGTTAGTGGAAGCCCGGCCTTGTCTCTGGGATAAGACTAATGAAACAAGCAAAAATAAAATTCTGCGTGAGAAATGTTGGCAAGAAATTTTCGCATTTCTCGAGACGGGGTACGAAGAAATGAAAAAGGGTGAAAAAAAAAAACAGGTAAAAAATTAAATATTTTTATTACAAGCTTTTATTAAGTGTTTCTTTTAATCAAATTTTGCACGTTAAATTTTACCTACTTCCTGGTGTCAGATTGAGCAGAAATTTTGCATAGGTACTTACTTGCACCTTTAGTTCTGGTGACAATACATACCTATAGGTCGCGACATATACCTGTGTAAATAAATAAGAATACAATATTATGTAACTTGATCTTGACACAAGTAATTCTAAGAAAAAATGTATGTAGGTATTTCATAAAATAAATTTACACAGGAAATTTTGCGACAAGTTTACCTAAATATCATACAGCTTTCCACCCGCAATTTCGTCTGCGGAGACTCAGTACTTTCGTTAAAAAGTACCTACAGGTAAAGTTTTGAAGGCAGATTTTTCCACAAAAGCTAGGTAGGTAGGTAGGTAGGTTAGGTTAGGTTATGTTATGTTTCCCATTTTTTTTCGCTTTATAGTGTTTGCTATGTGATTAGGTATGTACCTACTTAGGTATTTACATCACATAATTCTTTATACTTACACTACACTGATGCCATTCATTTTGTGTGTATTTTACGCAATACCTATCTTCGAGGATCTGATGGTGGAATCCCAGGGAAATTGACAAAACTTCAAATATTTTAAAATACCCAACTGCTTTAAAAATATCAACTGAAAAGCTAAAAACCGGCCAAGTACGAGTCTGACTCGCACACGAATGGTTCCGTTCCATCGTACAAGATTTAAAACTATATACTTTTTAAATAATTTCGTAAAAGAAACAAGATATGCACTATAACAATACGTAAAGTAGGTAATTGTCTAAATTCATTACATTCCCCTTTAATTTTTAATTTATTTTAATTTTTATTATTTGTTGTTATAGTGGCAATATACATACACCTATCGGTATTTCGGCAACAGAGATACACTCTGTGAAAAGTTCAACAGTCTATCTATTACGGTTCATGAGAGTTTCTTGTATGGGGCCCCTCTTTAATTTTTAATTTCCTATAACGGCAATAGACATATTCTGTGAAAATTTCAGCTGTCTAGATTACCTATTTCGGTTCATGAGATACAGCCCAGCGACAGACGGACAGACGGACGGACGGACAGCGGAGGCTTAGTAATAGGGTCCCGTTTGGCACTCATCAGGTACGGAACCCTAAAAACAAGCACTATAATCTAAAGAATATAAATTAAAAGTTGGAAAAGGTATCGCATCACAGGCGGGGACAAATTTAAAAATATTTTCACTTAAAGAGCCACTTGGATTATTGACAAGCAAATAATCCGCTTGCGATATTTTTTCCAAAATTTTAATTTATATTCTTTAGATTATTGGGCTTGTTTTTAGCTTTTCAGTTGATATTTTTAAAGCAATCGGGTATTTTGATTTTTTAAATTAATATGTAGGAACCAAGGACCATATATAATAGGACTGACAATCACATACAAAAAAACGTAACTCTGAAATAGCTCAAAATTCGGTATTAAAACTAGATGGCGCTGCTTTGTAGCCTGGAAGTGGCAAAAATGTTATTTTCACCATTATTTTCTCGTGATTTTTTTATTTTTTAAGAACAAACGTCTAAGTGCTTTATTTTAACACCATAATATCACTTCTATACACAACTTTTAAATATTATATTTTTTACTCGTCAACAGCGTGAAACAGGTCGTATTTAATAGATGGCACTACCTCTGGAATCATTGATTGCTCAAGGTTGCTCGCTGGTTTGCCAATTTTTGCTGCATAAAATAACTAGATGGCGTTGGTGCACTGGTAAAATGTAGATAAAATTACGCATATATTGACAAATTCGAGATTTTCCACGAACTAAACAGTCACTAACGTAATTTGGTGCTGTTAGAAAAGTTTTGTATGTAAGAAGTTTGTTTTTCGTAAAATATGGATGTAACCATCAAGGATGTAGGTAATAGTATACCTAATAAATGAAAACGGATTAGAATAATTATGTACCTACTACCGTTTCCCGCTGCCGCAAATATGGGTCAGATTAAAATGTTTTTATTTTTAGGGTTCCGTAGTCCTACAAGAAACCCTTATACTTACCTAGTTTCGCCATGTCCGTCCGTCCGCTGCCTAGCTTAGAGGCTGTTAGTACTAGAAAGCTGTAATTTTACGTAGGTCAGTAGGTACGTAAACCTACCAGGACCAAATACATATTTTAACCAGGGCTCGAGCCAGGACCAAATATATCGAAGTCGGTGGCAAGAATCATTGTGTCATATATATTTCATGTACCTATCAAACACTAAATAGGCAATTCCTAGAACTCCTAGGAGGCCGGTCTTTATTTCACCCTTTTTAGTGGGTTTTTGAAGACGGTTTTATTTTTTTGTTAATTATAAAGCGTTATTTAAAAATTATCTTCTGTGAAAATTATCTAATAAATCAGCCGCCATCTTGAACTTTTAAGTTATTCGACCGATTGCTTCCAAAATCGATATCTAGGGATTTGTGTGGTCTCCAACAACGAATCCGTTGACAGAGTGAGAAAAAGTAGCCGCCATCTTGAACTGTTTAGTTATTCAACCGATTGTTTTCAAAATTGATATCTGGGGATTTGAGTGGTCTCCAACAACGAATCCGTTGACAGAATAAGAAAAAGAATCCGCCATCTTGAACATTTTAGTTATTCGACCGATTGCTTCCAAAATTTATATCAGGGGATTTGAGTGGTCTCCGACAACGAATCCGTTGACAGTATGAGAAAAAGAATCCACCATCTTTAACTTTTTAGTTTTTTGTTCGATTGCTACTAAAATCAATATCTGGGGATCTGTGTGGTCTCCAACAACGAATCCGGTAACAGAATGAGAAAAAGTAGCTGCCATCTTGAACTTTTTAGTTATTTGACAGATTTCTTCCAAAATCGATATCTGGGGATTTGTGTGGTCTCCAACAACGAATCCGTTGACAGAATGAGAAAAAGTACCCGCCATCTTGAACTTATTAGTTATTCGACCGATTGCGTAAGTATGCGTACTAACTTAAGCCCCCCATTTCATCCCCTTAAGGGTAGTTTATCCAAATTCGCCGAAATATTTTTTTTATTTGTTAACAGTAGCCTATATACCAATTCACACATTTCGAACTTCAAAAATGACCATACTCCAATACAAATTTTTATCCCCCATTTCAACCCCTCAGGGGTAGTATATCTTAAATCACTGAAAGCATTTTTTATTTATTGACAGTACCCTAAATACACATTTTATACGTTTCTAACTTTAAAACTGACCAGTTTGGTCCCCCGTACAAATTACCACCCTCATTTCATCCCTTAGCCTTTAACAGTAGCCTATATACCAATTTTCACGTTTCTGACTTCAAAATTGACCGAACTCGGATACAAATTTCCACCCCTCATTTCACCAACTTACGGGTAGTTTTTCCAAAATTGCCAAAAAATTTATGATTTTATTTGTTAACATTAGCCTATATACCAATTTCCACGTTTCTAACTTTAAAATTGAACAAACTCCCATACAGATTACCGCTCCCCATTTCATCCCCTTAGGGGTAGTTTATCCAAAATCGCCGAAAGTAGGATTTTTTATTTGTTAACGGTAGCCTTATACCAATTTCCACGTTTATAACTTGAAAAACCACCAATTTCCCATACAAATTTTACACCTCATTTCCACCCCTTAGGGGTAGTTTATTCAAAATCACCAAAAGTTGTATTTTCTATTTGTTATCAGTAGCCTATACACCAATAACCACGTTTCTAACTTGAAAGACGACCAAACTCCCATAAAAACTTTAACCCCCATTTCTACCCCTTAGGGTAATTTATCCAAAATCGCCTAAAATAGTATTTTTTATTTGTTAACGGTATTCTTATACCAATTTCCACGTTTATAACTTGAAAAACCACCAATTTCCCATACTAACTTTAACCCCCCATTTCCACCTCTTAGGGGTAGTTTATCCACAATCACCGAAAGTAGTTTTTTTTATTTGTTATCAGTAGCCTATATTCAAATTTCCACGTTTCTAACTTGAAAAACGACCAAACTCCCATACAAACTTTAACCCCCCATTTCCACCCCTTAGAGGTAGTTTATCCAAAATCGCCGAAAGTACTATTTTTTATTTGTAAATTAGCCTTTGTACCAATTTTCAGGTCTTTGACTTCAAAAATGAATGACTTCCATACAAACTTCCACCCCCAATTTTTACCACTTGGGGGTTGAATTTCGAAAAATCCTTTCTTAAACGACGCCTACAATGCAAACTCAACCGCCCCTCAAAATTTCAAAGTTCTATCTTTAGCGGTTTGGGCTGGGCGTTGATGAGTCAGTCAGTCAACCGGACATTGCCTTTTATATAATATATAGAATTATAAATAAAATTCATATTATAATGCTAAAATAATATTGATTTTTCTTCTCTCCATTCAACGGCAACTCTGAATAACGCCATAAAATGCGCAGTCCCTTCAGTGTCGCTATTATGTATATATAGAGTTTACACGTATATCGTTCGTTCAAATAGTGTGCAGTACACCCACGCACTGCTATGGAAACCATATAATATTATCTGAATAGCAATACCCATTATTGAATAATTTAATATTAAATCCATATTTCACTTTTAGAACATCCTGTACATGTTGAAATCGTGCGCTCGCTAGGATAGCGACGAGTCAAATGAATATATTTTGGTATCTTTGTCGTGTGTGGTGCTTAGCTATAATATAATATATATTTTGGTATATTAATATATATTATAGCTCCGTGTGTGACGCGCCTTAAAAGCAATGCAGCAGTGTTGCCAGGTCTATTTTTCACTTTACCCTAGCCTTTGTCAAATTTTATCCCACTTTTGTAGCGTTATTGAAAAATAAACCCAAATTTAAACTATGGTTTAAAATAAACATTTTGCACAATGACCCTGTTTTCCCACTTTCGTTAAGGAACACTAAAACAGGTGTACATGTCAGTTTACTCAGTATTTTTCGACAATTTCGACACAGTTCGACCAGTTTTATTTAAATGGATAGAGATTGAGATAGTGAATATCTTAAGTACGTGGGTACATCTAAGCTATTAATAATAAATTATAATTTTATAAGCCTTTAATATTATTACCACTGATGACATCAAAATGCATATTGCCATTAGGGAGGAGTATATTGTCTTAGGTACCAACCTAAGTGTTATGTTAATTAAATAAATAAATGTTATGACGATAAAACAAAATGCGATTCAACGAAAAAATTACTTTACTTTGAGTTCTGTTTTTAGTGTTTTTACCCTAAATCTTGAGAAAATATCCTAAAGTGACATCACTGCTTCTCTTTTATAACTTTTTAAGGTTTGGCGTTTCAATTTTCATTTCAATTCGCGCAGAATCTAAACTTTCTTTTAATCTTTTTAAACTAAAATATAATTGCGGACATTATTTGGGTTCCGAAATTAAATTATAAATAATAAGGTAAACAAACTTTGAAATATATTTCATTTGTAAGTAATTATTATGTAAGTACAAATAATAGTTTAAAAATAGTGAAGTGAGCCGGAACGGACGGAACGTAGTAATGAAACATCCTCGCACCTAACGCCATCTATTCACTTTTTACTGTATCAATTGGAATGTCGTTGAACGCTCGATGGCTGTTACTTCACGCTTGCGCGTCACATAGAAATTGTAAAATTACGACTTTTGAATGAATTGGTACTCTTAGCGGCATCTAGCCACGTAGAAAGATACTAACTAACGGAGTACGGTGCGTAGTATGAAGATTGTCAGTCCTATTATATATGGTCCTTGGTTTAGGTATATTTTCCGTACCTACTAGTTGACAGACTCCACACACGCAGCTATAATTTATATTAATATTTATTATAGCTGCGTGTGTGGAGTCTGTCAACTAGTAAGGAAAATATATCGTAAAGTACCGACCTATAATACATATATATTATAGTTCCGTGTGTGACGCTCTTTAACATAAAAGTATAAAAGCATCCGAATTTCCGATCCCTAGTTATGACAAATACTTTTTATACTATCGGTGAAATAATGACACATTTGCCCAAATGCATCTTTGTTTAAAGCATTCTAGTGTGAAAAAGACGTAAGTGTATGGCTGCGTTTCCATAGAAGCGGAGCGGAGCGGCGCGGTGCGGAGCTGATCTGTGTAGGAGTTGCGTGTTGCGCTTGTATAAATCTCGTTACGGGAAGTCCACCGAACGAGATGTTAGTTTATTTTCTTAAGTATTTTGTGTAATTATTTAATCAATCAATTTTATTCAGTAATATACACAAATGATTCTAGAACATTAAGAAAGTTGTTATAAACGCTATCTGTTGTCCAGTAGACGTACTACTATTACGTTAGCGGCCTATATTATTTTTAATAGTGACAAATAATCAAACAAGATATATTCATATCAAATAACAAATACTTAGGTCTGCAATCCCTTGGAGCTGTGAAAAAAATCAAACTTCTAAGTCAACGCAATTAAAAGATACGGCCACTGATAGTGTATTAAAGAACCTATCAATGGATATGGCTGTTTATGCCGCATATTCAAGGGAATCGCAAGGTAATCAAAACCTATAGGGTACTTCCCGTTGACATAGAATCATGAAATTTGACAAGAAGCAATGTCTTACAGCAAAATTAAAGGAAAAAATCCGAAAACCGTTAATTTGTAGTTAAATCACATAAAAATAAAGTCCAGTATAAACTAACACTCACTAAGTACGAAAGTGCATACTTATTGCGTGTCATATTATACTGGACTTTGTTTATACATATTGTATTCCCGTGATTTACGAACTATTTACATGCCTACAAGTTTGTGCGGGACCCTCGGTGCGCGAGTCCGACTCGCACTTGACCGGCTTTTTTTTAGTGTGCGCTCATTGTGTTAACTAACTACATACGAAATTAATTGCTATTCACAGCTCCGCTCCGCTTCTATGGAAACACATACCTCTTTTCACAGCTCAGCTCCGCTCCGCTCCGCACCGCTCCGCTTCTATGGAAACGCAGCCTATGTCTTGTTTTTTTTGATAACGTTGTTATGTATTTTACGTCGCACTTTTGTGTTTTATCAAACTAAAGGCCTGTAGTAAAAATATTAAATAATATAACGTAAAAGAATCCAACTTCGTACAGTCAAGGTTATAAACATAGATACGTCCAAAGCCTCAAAAATATGTAACCACGATCTTATATCGCCGTAATAAGGTCGTGGTTACATGTTTTTGACACTCTTAATGTATCTATGTTTATAACCTTGACTGTACCTATAGTTAACAGAAAAATGTCCAGCTTAGTTTGAAATCTTTAAATTACTCTCCTGTAAAATCGTAAAAAAACATTTACGCCATTATTCTGTAGGATTAGCGATATGGTATCAATATACATTTTAGGGATCCGTACCAAAATCGTAAAAAAGGAACCCTTATGGTGAGACTTCGTTAATTGTCTGTCTGTCTGTCTGTCTGTATGTCACAGCAGTTTTTCTCAGGAACTACCTAGTCGGTTAATAAGTTCTGTTAACTACTAAGTTTTAGTCATAATTAGTAATCGGAATAGGTAGAGTATATTTACCTAAACTAGATGCATGTTCATTCAATAATGTGTTCCCATCTCACTCACGCCACGCAGGAATGAACAAGCGTCAAGTTTAGGTAAATATACTCTACCTATTCCGATCACTGGTCATAATAAACGAACTGATGTTTATTATTGAATAAAAATAATATATTTACATTTTTAAAGAAAATATTTCAATGTCACGTAGTCGCTGCAATTTTCGATACGATCTTTTAACATTTACGATCGACCATACAAAACAACGACGTCAGCTGACTAGCCTAAATGTATGGGAGGGTCGATTTTTTTTTTCGCGATTTCGGGATTGGTACCATAGTGAAAGTTGGTCAGTATGACTTAGTGATTAAACCCCCAAAATTTGCGCACTGACTAAAAAATAACCCTATAATATATTAATAAATTCTTCTAGTAACGGAACTTATTAACCGACTAGATACACAAGCTATCAACTTGAAAAGCATAGTTGTATAACTTGCTTGCCCGCATCTGTTTTAAGTAAAAAAATATGAAATTAATTTTATAAATAATTGAAAAGAGATCTAGAACGGGGGTTGAAAAATGAAAGTCATTTAATTATTGCAAGTGGTGTGTCATATGAAAGGGCTCAATCTGCACATTTCAAAACTATTTTTTTTCTAATTTTTCGCATCTCTTGCGCATTATCGTCGCAAAACTGTCAGTTTGTGCCTCCGCAAACATACCAGAGGCACTACAAAACCGCGGCAACCCCATCAACACCCGAAACGCGTTATTGTACTGAACGCGTAGGCCGTTGTATGCCTTCTGCGTAAAGTTGGTCCACAGGCTGCATGTATAAAACGACTGACAGTACGCTTTGAAAAGAGTAGTCTTTACTTGTACAGTAGACTTCGCGAACCTGCGGGCCAACATGTTGCATCGGACAGCCAACGACCTATGCTCCCGCTCAATGTCCAAGTCATCACTCAGGTCGTCTGTCACCCAGTGACCCAGGTACTTGAACTAAGTGACAAAGTTTAAAGGGACGTCGTAGAGTGTCACTAACGGCACAGTTGGATAAGTTTTCCTGCCAGCTTTAAAAATCATCACTTCGCTCTTCTTCACGTTGTACCTGAGTCCATGGGCCACAACATACGACTCGCAGATTTTTATCAACCTCCTCATTGCGTCGATTGAAGGGCCGAGCAGCACCATGTCGTCAGCGTAACTAAAGTAGTTGACGACGACTCCGTCAATGTGACACCCGGCATAGGTACTGCTCAGCTGCTCGATGAGGTGGTTGACGTACAAATTAAACAGTTTGGGGGTATATTATAGGTTGGTATATTACGATATATTTTCCGTACTAAGTAGTTGACAGACTCCACACACGCAGCTGTAATATATATTAATATAAATTATAGCTGCGTGTGTGGAGTCTGTCAACTAGTACGGAAAATATACCTAAAGTATACGAAAATATATAGTTTCGTAAGATGCCTTGCTTATATATTAATATACCAAAATATATATTATAGCTCCGTGTGTGACGCGCCTAAGTGGCAAATATTTAACAATTTCGAGTCATTAGGAAATTACCGAGTGTGATGGGACTGTCAAGCTCAGACGCCGTAGTGCTATCAAATAAGTGAAAAGAAGTGGATGAATTGCGAGCTGAGTGGAAGGAATCATCTCTGACATAATATTTTATTATAGGTATGTATGTAATAATATGAAATAACTATTGTAATAATTGATACAACTGCAGGTTCTGTATGACCTACCGGTTGACCATTGACACTACAATGAAACAGATATTATAAGTGTAGCAACTCAAACATAAATCATTCATAAAAGTAATACAAAAATAAAACATTTAAAAACGTACACATTTTAGGAGAAACTTAAAAATAACAACGGGTGTTTTATAATATTACCGATTGGCGTCGTGTTGGTTACCGAACGAAAGGTTCAGCTTAACTGTCATTGTGACATGACAAGTCATGATGTTATATGACGTTATTTAAAGTTACGGTAACAAACGAAATTACGATAGGGTTGCTGGAAATAAAGAAAGTACTAGAAAGCATAAGAAGCATAAGAAGATTTTATGTATTTTGACCATTATGGAAAACGTACTTTAAGAATTTTAATTGTTATTTCTTTCAATTATTATATATTTTGATTGTCTATATTCTGAACATAATATATTGTGAACTTAGCCATTTTAATTGTATGTATTTCGACCATTATGAAAAACGTACTTTATTAATTGTGATTTTTAATTCTTTTAGCTATTATATTTTTTAATTTTATGTATTTTCAACGTATACATAATAAAGTTATAGATTTTGATTTTATACATTATAATACGTACCCATCTAAACTCATAAACAACATAAGGGCTAATCAGAGTCTATGAACATAGCCAGAAGTCATTTGAGTCATATACTTGTTATAATATTATCTATATCTACACTTCTCAGTTGAAAAATAATATCTTAATCGCCGCGGCCGCCGCGTGCGCAGTCACGTCTTATAGGTATAGCTGCCACGAAAAACTCCAATTGCGCGATGTAGAACATTTCGTGTTTCCTCTCGAAAGGTACAATTAAACATATGAGTATCATATATTTCTATGATACCACACTCAATTGGTTCGGATGCCATTTTTTTCTGTGCGTTTTAATTTTATTTTAAAAAATCTTTTTCTCCCAAAATAAGCTTTAAACACATAAGTTGTATATATTTTTATAATCGTCTTTTAAAACCCTTTATTTTGATACCTCACTTGATAGGTTTCTAATAAAAAAAAATATTTTGGCCCCGCAATATCCGCCATTTTGTTTTCTTTATAGCGTTACTTGGGATGACGTAAGAATTCTAACGATACCTCACACATCTAAATCGGTCAAGGTATTTAGAAGTTATAGTGGAATAAAGAAACTCACATACATACATACGAACATGAACCCTGAAAACATTACACTTCTTTTTTGGGGCAGTCGTGTAAAAAGTGGTCAATTTGTTTCCTAATTGACAAGTACGGACGCGAGTGAAACCACGAGCTTATCTATTCGCACTGCTTTATTCAAAGACAACAGCTGAGTGGGCGCAGCCACTCACACATACATAACATCTCCTCCCCCTAGATTACAATTACCCCTAAACTTTTACACTTTGTAATTAACCTTGGCACGTTTTCGCAACATAATTTTGGGTTGTACTATCGGCGGTTCGTCATTGCGTTTATCGTGTGCTGGGCCCTCGTCAATCGCTTCATGGAAATGGTCGTCGTCGGAGCTTTCAGCCGGCGAAGCACTGCGCTCGGGCGAACTAGATGGACCGGCAGTCTCGACGTGTATACCTTCTCTTTCCCCCCTGTAGTAATAACGGGGACTTTGCCTAGTCGTTGTAATAACTGGTGATAAAGGCGAGCTGGGTAATGAGAGCGCTGTGACGTCGGCTTGGGTGTTCAGAGGTGGTGATGGCGGCCTGACGGCCGTGGCGTCACTTGTGGCGCTCGACGAAGTAGGTAACGCAGACGAAGGAGTCGGGGCCGGCGGCAGCAGCGGCGGTGGCAGCGGTGGCGGCGGCGGCGGCGGCGGTGGCGATGGCGGCGTGTCAACCGAAGGATTTGTAGGTAAGTCAGGTAAGTCTAAGTCCCAATTATTTTGGTTGCTAACTGTGCCTCTAAATAATACTAGTTGATTTTTGTGTTTCTTAAATAATAGTGATGATTCAAGGTCTTTTATTTGATACAGTACTCTTCCAATTTTTTTAACGACTATACCTTTACTCCAAGTGTGTTTTGTTTGGTTAATGTTTTTTCTATACAGAATCAAATCACCAGGTTTATATGACAACATGTTCTTCCTATTCAATTTAACATTCTGCAAACACTGTTTTTGTTTGACAACATTAGCAAGGCCGGCTAAAGAGGGCGGCGGCGGCGACGCGACTGGATTGAATAAATCCAAGCGCGACCTTAACATTCGTCCAAAAACCAACTGAGCAGGTGAAAATCCCGTGGTGGAGTGAATGGAGTTCCTGTAGTCAAAAATAAACTTTAACAATTTGAGACTGCTGGTATGTAAGTTATTACTAGACATAATACTAGATTTGATACCCTTCTTAATAACCTTCACATAACTTTACGCTTGGCCATTACTGGCTGGATGATAGGCGGGTGACGTCATATGTGAAATACCATTTAATAAACAGAATTGTTCAAATTGTTGTGAGCAAAAAGCCGTTCCATTGTCACTTACAATACTGTTAGGCAACCCAAACCTAGACATGACGTCATAAACCTTTTCGATGACAGCACTGGATGTGGTTGACTTAGGGCCGTATTAATAGACTCGTCTTGGGTGATACACCCTTTACAAGATGGGTCACAAGACTGAGCTTTGATTAATAAACCAATCTCAACCCCATAATCCTGATCCTCGTTTCACTTGATACGAGAATCTCATCTCCATTGATTATGGTTATTTGGTGACTTGAGTCCGACTCACCTTTTAAAAAATGGCGGATGCACTGCCATAAATCGATCATCTGGGTGCGTTTTCACAAATAAATCGGTTCAGAAAATAAGAAAATCCTATTTTGCATCGTGTATTAAGCAAAAAATAATATCTCAATCGTATTTAAATAAGAACATTACCTAAATTGTACTTTTGCCGCTGCATACAAATGCCTAAAAATGGTGTGCTTTGTGTCGTGTTTATGTGAAATTATAATGAGAGCTAGATACTTTTCTATTAATAGTAAAAGTACGAGGTATCGACCAAGCGACGGCCAAATAATAGCTCATACCCATGTGTACCTATAACAAACCAATGCTTTCGTGCGGGATGGCCCTAAAGGCGCGAAACATTTAACTTCACACAGGCTAATTTCAAGTAAGTACCTACATACAATTTACTTTTTATACTTATTACTGATCCGTAATATAATTAGCATTATATCATAATAACAGCCAAATACTAGGCCAATGCATACATTTATTAGTTATGTTAAATATTTACTTTTAAAGTAAAAATTATGCGACGTTTTATTGGTAGGTTACTCATCCAACCCGATATGCATAGATACCTCAATAGGTACCTATGTTTTATTATGCTGGTGTTTAGAAAACCAACAAAATATTATTAGCTATTTTGTTAATTAATTGTGTATGTTCCTACCTATTATAAAGTTTCTAAACGTAAACGTAAAACGGGTCGCTATAAGTGAGAGGAGAGGGATTTGACAATACGTATTGACATAAACACGAACGCATGCCGTTGCGTACCTCTACTTTATTATTGTTTGATAAATAAAAAGTGCCTGATTTGTTTGAAAACTTGTACTAACTTTTGCAACAATCAACTAGTAATAACTGTGAGATATATACAGTTTCGTGTCCTAACATAAATGTGGTGTAAAAAGTGTAGGTACCTATGTGTGCAAAGTAACTTCATGAACGAAACCAAAGAATCTGCATCTTCTATCATTTATAGTGCTTAGATATTGTGTTTAACTTAAATTCGTTTTGTAGGTTGTCGTCAGTCCAATAATGGAAAACTTAGAGGTATATCAGATATTTGGAGGAGTCAGTGTTCACAAACTTCAACGCCGACAGCAAGCAGTTGACGACAATGGCTAATCGTTTGCCAATTGACAAATAAACATGAATTTTACTTGTCTAAATAAAAATAAAAGGGCTTTTCTTTACAATGATGATCAAGTTCCAGGCCAGGTAAATTCAGTTTATAATGTACCCATTACATGACCTTTCAAGATAAAACAATTAATTTATATTGTTTTTAAATAAAATACCTAACTTTAGATGTAACTCAGGCGCTAGGGTACCCAATGTTTGTCAACTGCATTATTTAAAAGATAATATCATGTAAGATTATTATAGGTTAGAAATATCTATTTCTAATTAAAAGAGGTAAGTATAGGAGTTGTAAAGATCAGTGTTAATTAGTTCTATGGTACTGCACATAAAATATAAAAAGCATTTGACTTATTTTAGTATTAGCTTTTCAGAGAGCGCTGATGCAGGAAGTTTTACAGTTTCATCTGTTCAATATTTAATTAAAATTTTGTTTGTATTGTAACATCAAGTGATACATAATTCATAGAGTAGATAAAACAAGATAAAGACAGATTTAAAGAATACATACATACATACCTACATATCATGGACAATCTCATACAAATTGACCTAGTCCCAAACTGAGCTCTAGGCTTGTACTAAGGGTATCAGGCAACAATATACATACTTCTATAGAGAAATACATACTAAAATATATAGAAAACATCCATTACTCAGGAACAAATATGCTTATCACACAAATATTTGCCTATACCGGGATTCAAACCCAGGAGCGCTAGCTTCTTAGGCAGGGTCACTACCAACTAGGCTAACTGTGTCGTCATACAATATTAGTTAAATGTTTAAAATACTGCTTGTACGAAATATAATATAGGTAAGTATTTATTTCAAGTTACCAATGTTACCTACTTACTTATACTCTCACTGCCTTTATTTATTACCAAGTGACAGGTTAAAAAAATAATTAGGTATTTTATAGAAATAGAATAGTTGGGAAAAAATGGATGACCTTAGTACAAGACTGGGCAAGGTAGGGTGAAAATGAAGAGGCCTTTAACCTGCAGCCTGCAGTGCATCGATGTGGGCTGAAATTATGATATTTATTTCAGTTACCGCCTGTTTCACAATCGTCAAATACAGCATATCTGTCACATAAATTAAGCCCTTTCCCTTTCTTACACTTGAAAATGGACAAGGAGAGTGCAATCTTTATTTGACAGATGAATTTACTTGTAGATTGTGAAACAGGCCCTTATTTTATCTAAATTTATTTTTATAATTATACCTTTTACATCTTTGAAACAGGTGAGTATTCCGGTCAGGTTGGTTAATAGTTAGATACCTAGGCTAGCTGTGAATCAGTTAAAAATAATCTGAAGTATATTTTGATTTTAAAACATATGAATGTGTAAAAATTCAGTATTTTTCTTTTATATAATAAACTGACCGCATTCTTAATAGTAGTTTTATTTATTGGTGAAGACATATTCAGGGTCTGTTATAAAGTTTTATTTTATATATTGTTTTGAAGTTTTAAATATAATATTTAACTTAGTTCCTGTTCCACTATTGACAAGTAAATTTATCTGCCAGTTAAAGTTAGCCCTCTCCTTGTTTATTTTCAAGTGTATGAAGGGGAAAGCGCTAAATCTACCTGTTGGATATCTTGATTTTCTTGACAATTGTGAAACGGGTGGTTAGTGTGATGAAAGTAATTAATTAGGTTGGTCCTAATCATTCAGAATTTGAGAGGCATATTAAGAGAGGAGGAAATGAAATAAAAGTCTACTAATCTCTTGACTTTAGAGAGCCTTCACTGAATGTCTTAGTAGGTACAATAAAACAATGTAGTGTGTTTCTCATAGTAATGAATTAAATAGACACAAAACCATCAAGCTACTGTTGAAGTTGTATTGGCTCTTGGTGATTCAGTGCTTATATTGTATACATATAATTATGATAACTTTTAAACGTTAATACTTTGACATGAAGTTTCCGTTAGGTTTTCCCCTTATAGACCTAGATACTAATTGTTTTTTTTTGAATGGATTGATTATGGAACTCGTATGCCTTTCTTTTTTAGGGTTCCGTTGCCCAACGGGACCCTATTAATATGCCTACGCTGTCCGTCCGTCCGTCCATCTGTCTGTCTGTCTGTCTGTCTGTCTGCCTGCCTGTCTGCCTGTCTGTCCTAACTATAAAGAGCTGCATCTTTTGAACCGTAATAGATAGCGGGTTGATTTTTTTATTCTGAATATGTGTTATTACGGCGGATTTACTGACAAATAAAAAAATATAATAAAGTGAAATAATCAACGTTTACCCTATACAAGAAACGTTTCTTTTTCAACGTATTTTTATTTTTGTTGTATCGTAAAAACGGTTCAACATACAAGCGTTAAGTTTTCGTTTTTTTCATACAAATTAAAATAGTTTATTTCAAATAAATATGTGTCTTTACACAAATCGGCGCAAAACATTGTAACGGCGGCGTGGTTCAACATCTACTGTGTTTTTTTATAGTAATCAGCCAGAGACGAAAGGATTGATGTAAATTAAACACGATGTATTAGCCAGCAGTATTAGCGAAAAAGTGAAATTAAATGCCAAAAAAGTTCATACATAAAAAGGGAAAGGGCCAATGAACAATGAGCCATTCAGCGAACAGTACAGTCAAGGTCATAAATATGTATACACTTTAGTGCCTTGTCTCATTAATGTCATGTTTAGGTCGGAGTTCAATTACCAATTTAACGGGCTTTTAAATCCTAATCGGCTGTTAGTCAATACATTTTGACAGCCGTCAGATCTCTAATCGCTTGTTTAACTGTTGGTGAACTCCGACCTTAAACTGCCATATATGGATGTCACAGCGATTAAAGTGACAAGGTACTAAAGTGTATACATATTTATGACCTTGACTGTACCTACGACACTCAGTACACGATATCGCGTCATTTATACGCATTCTTATTGGATGACAGTTTCGGTTGGTAGTTATTAGTTCAGGATCTATCCGTAGAGGGTGCCTCCTTCGGTGATGCTTTAATAGGCTATGATCCCAAACACATTATTGAATTAAATAAATGACAACTCAGTGATCACACACTTAAATATTAAAGCGTTGTGGGCAAAGTCGTTAATGGTTCCGTGTTTGTATCCGCCTAAGCCGCCTAAGGATACTGCGTGATACGTGGCATACGAACGAACAGCAATGACTGATGACCGTTGGTGATATAAGTAGGTGTTCCTATTCTTAGGAACCCGTCCTAATAGAACGCAATGATCGCACATTCGCGTTTTGACGACGCCTTAAGGTGTCGGTTGGTAGCCGACTGCACGCAGCAGTAGCAGACAGCACGTGCCGCCGCGGCACTACTGATCTGCAGTCGGGCGTAAAGATCAGTAGTGCCGCGGCGGCACGTGCTGTCTGCTGCTGCTGCGTGCAGTCGGCTACCAACCGACACCTTTATGCAGTTATAACGAGTTCGCGTGAAAATCTAGCCTCATTTGTTCTGCTCCCACTAAATACGCATTAAGATTAGAGGAACTTGCTCCATCCGAGTTGGAAAGCCCGAGCCGTGTTCCAGGGTAGGTACCTAGTAATGGGCTAGCAGAGGCCTCCGTTTGAAAGCGAGCCCGCTGTGCAGCAAAGTATTTGGGGGCTATCTGCCGCACTCAGAGAAGTTAATTAATTTTCAAGTTTGATTAAAGTTGCTGCGTCTTATTCTATTGCCATAGCAAAGAAAGTGACAGACACAACTTTAAATGAAACTTAAAAGTTAATTGACGCGTCTCTGAGTGCCGCCGTAAGTCTCGACATTGCCTGAACAACATTGTTTCAGATTGTCTTATAGCAACAGTAATAAATAATTATGATCGGAAACCTTGTTAAACCTATCAATCTTCCCATTGCCTTTATATAATCTAGGGTCGGCGCAGCATGGTTTTATTCTTCTACACATCTACTTATCAGCCATCACTATAGAGGCATGCTGGTCCGGGTCGGGGGCCCTCGGTCTCCGAGGGCCCCCTGTGCTTGAGGGCCCCGGTGCACGGCACCGCCTACCTAGCCCTCCGATAGCTACGCCGCCACTGCTTATAGCTTTCCGCATTTAGCCTTATTATTTTGTTTCTTTATCACCGCCGCTAATTTCAATGCTCTCCTTACAAATTCAAATAATTTATTCAGTAATTTGGTCACATCAGGCTGTTTTACTGTCGGTTTTACAGGCGCTTCGGACAAGACCAACATTTGATTAACCTCTTTCTCGATGTTGGACCTACCTAACTGGACAGTATGTCCCAGGTAAACATAATCGTCAACAACTTCGAGTGCCGAGCCTCAGATTACCACGGGAGTTGGTATTACATGGGTGTTCGACATGATCTTTTTCTTGTCCATGTTCATCCTCAGACCAACTTGTTCAGAGGCTCTGCTGAGGTCATCGAGCATTGCGTTTAGGTCTGTCATGGTCTCAGCCATGACTACTATGTCATCGGCAAACCGAAGGTGGGTGATGTACTCGCCGTTTGTACACGTCCTTCCCAGTCCAGAATCTTGATCACATCTTCCAGCGCAGCGGTGAACAGCTTCGGAGAGATTACATCTCCTTGTCTGACTCCCCGCTGCAGCGGAATACGCTCAGAGTCCCGGTCCTGAAGTCGGACTGACATGGTGGCATTTTCGTACAAACACTTTAACACCTCGATGTACCTGTAGTCGATTTGGCACCGTTGTAGAGACTGCAGCACAGCCCATGTCTCGATCGAATCGAAAGCTTTCTCGTAGTCGACAAATTCTAGTCTATACACTAACCTATACGAAACTATATTTCCTATCAGGACGAGTCGTGTGCCATACTTTCTTCATTTCTACCTATGTAGGTAGTTTTTATTGTCGCTCGCCACTCGATATTTGAGAAAATCTATTATTGGAGGTCTTTATTAACGCAATAGAACCCAAAACAATGATTTGTGTGAGTTTGTGCGCGCAAATCTTAGAAACGACTTAACCGATTTGGATTAAATTTGGCCCACAGATTGTTTATCACCTGGACTTTAACACATAGGATACTTTTATCCCGGACTTTTACGCGGACGGAGTCATGCGGAGTCGCGGGCATGCTATATTATGAAATAAATAAACATCTTAATGGGAACAATAAAGGCATTAAGTCTGCCATTTGTACCTACATTGTGTAATAAATATGCAAGTTCAATAAAACATTAGATTTGTAGGTGAAACATTATTAAACTATCTTTATTAGATTGCTAAACAAACACCTGGCCTGGCTCGGGACCTTGAATGTGGATCTATAGTTATCTTTTTAGTTATGTATATTTGAAATGTTTATGTAAATGCACCATACGATTAAATAATTAGGTTGCTTGTTTAATTACATATAGGTATATGCCAATAAATCATGCCATGTGGCATAAACATTCATTAAATTTAGTGTTACCTCAAGTTGCTTGTTGTCACTTTATAGTGTACCTTACCAATTTAAAAAGTGACAGTTGTTCTTATGGGATATTAGTGGAACATGGATGAAATGCTGTTGATAGTGTGCATAGTAGGTGCAATGACAGAAATATGCTTAACACAAGTTGCCCATGACTTGTTTGTCACTTGGTAGCTCCTCTCTACCTAAGTTTAAAATCAAGACATAAATACCTATCAGAGGGACAGGGATCCACTGAGTGTTAAGTAAGAAAATACAACTTGTGTTAACCATACTGTTATAATAAAACATTAAGGTAAATTACCGCTGAACTTTAATAGAAAAATAATTATTTAATACGGATATCAAAAGCATGTTTAACTCCTGTCTTCCAGGGTGGCAGTTCAAGATGGATCATCTGAAAATAAAAAAACAACAAGTATATTATAATATACACCATCCTGTTTAATACAGTTTGGTTTCATAATTGTGTTAGGAACATTCGCTAAACATGCATAAATCTATAATAATAATATTACTCCTCATGTAAATGGCATGGCTGTGTTAAAAGTATCTCTGATAACATTATTTAAATAAGGATTGGCCCATTACAACCCTAATAGCCTTATAGATTCTGTTTAACCAAGACTGTCTGAGACAAGAGGACTGATTTATATTATACTAGCATTACCTTAAACGCATACAACTATATTCCTAGCTTGCAACATTAGTCCAAGTTTCTTCATACATTTATTGAAAAAAATATTCAGTTATGAACATTAGTTTTTACTTTTCTATTACATTATATCAAACTATTAATAAAATTACATGTATTGACAATGTATTAGTAGGAAAATTGGACTACCTACTCTTGCAAGCAAGGCGCATAGTTCTACGAGTTTACCTGGTGTGATTATCCTAGCTAACTAGGTACCTTCTTGTTTGTGAATTAATAAATAAATTAACACTACATTTTACCTTCTTTAACCCGTAGTGTTCTGATAAAGGGTAATCCATCATTTTACCGAAGATCGTTTCATCGATTATTGTTTCCTATAACACTATTCGTAGGATTTTATTATCACTTAGGAATCATTCATCGAACGTCGATAGATCGCTCATAGATTTGCTCGAATTACCGTTTACACAAGAATCAACTCATCGAATTTTACTTTATTATTTTATTTGTTTATCGACATAGTCGTTTATCGAATCACCTATACTATAATTTTAGACTAACGAAAGTTTAAGTTCCCAAAATTCTTTTTGCATAGAAAATCGTTTCACTGGTGTTACTATATACTTGATAATTCGTTTCAACGACAGAGCATTTTCATAAGTCATGTTAAGGTAGGTACGTAAATTACGTACTAAAAAGTGTGTCAAGAAAGTAGGTCAGATTAGGTTATTACGTTAGGGCAGCTAGAAGGGGGGAGTGGGGGGCGGAGCCCCCCACGAGGGGGGCTCGGGGGGCGGAGCCCCCCGCAGTAAAAAAACAAATAATAGTAACAATTGTACTATTGGTGGGTTAGATTAGGGTTATCTTGTGACCTTTAGAGCGGAAATAGGCACCCTAGGTGGTGTGGTATTATGCTATATCCATCAAAATTGGGTTGGTTAGGTTAGGGTTCACGTCTAGCAGCCCTTAGAACGCAAGTAGACGCCCTGCGTGAGCGGGGCGTCATCGACACGCTGGCGGGTCACAGACTGTCAAAAGTGTCAAACAGGTACAAAAATGAAAACTTTTTTCCCAACTCGCTGCAGTAGTAACAAATGCATCGTTCGATGAAACGTTACTGCGATGAAACATTGTTCGTAGCAATAATTCGTTCGTACCATCTGTGAATCGTGTTTCGATAAATTAATACTACGACTAACTAATTATTATGTGAAAGGTAAAATCGATGAATAGTTAAGCTACGATTTGAGACAAATTCGAAACGATTCAAGATGAATAGTTGTTCGATTATTTAAAAAACAATGAATTGATGTTTATGTGATTAGAAAAAAAAATGAAATGACATTCGTGGAATAGTTTTCGGTGATATGAAATTAGATGAAAGAAATTTCTACAAAATGAATGACACCCCTGATAAAGACTACACAGGACCTCTATATGGAAATTTTCCGTAGAAACTGCTGCAGACTACGTCAGTCTATTTTGTTATTTTTCATCAAGCAGAAGGAACTCCAGCTCCCTGGTAGAAGTCCGTCTTTCTTCAGGACTCGTTTCATTGATTTAATCAAATCTGGTTAGGTCAGCGCTGTTGTGGATTCGAGACGGTGCACTTTTTCACCTTTATTAATAGATAAAAACCTCATGTATTTCACTTTATCAACAAAACGGCGAGAAGAACTTATAACCTGTACTGTACCTATAGGAATTCCATTCCCGGCTCCCAGTACGCGCGTTTCGTTTTTACGATTTCACAGGGTTTTTGAAAATGTGTTATATTTACATAATGACCTTATAATAAAAGCTAGTAAAACAATTTTAAATAAATGATCTAAAAATAATGACTTCCATTTCCACTTTACATCGTAATATTCATTTTTTATGGTTCATAATCTGTGTCAAGTCTAAACGCAAAAACATTTTCTTGCAGAATCAAAACGTTACACCGTTTCGTTCATAATCATCTGTTGCCCATTCGTAAAAAATGTCATCTGCTTAAGCTAATGGCCTAGAACCCAAAGTTCAAAATAATAATTAAAAAAAATCTAGGATCAAGGTTGGGATGCGTTTCTCGAGTCCGACTCAGGTGATATTAGTTTATTAATAAGCGGCAATCCTAATCCTAGGATCACGTATTGAGTCGATCTCGTAAAAGAGCGTATCAACGATGGGGTTGAGATGAGTCTATTAATACGGCCCTTAGGGCCCTTAGGGCCGTATTAATAGACTCATCTCAACCCCATCGTTGATACGCTCTTTCACGAGACCGACTATAAGGTCATTATGTAAATATAACACATTTTCAAAAACCCTGTGAAATCGTAAAAACGAAACGCGCATACTGGGAGCCGGGAATGGAATTCCTAGAGGTACAGTACAGGTTATAAATTCTTCTCGCCGTCTTTGTTGATAAAGTGAAATACATGAGGTTTTTATCTATTAATAAAGGTGAAAAAGTGCAGCGTCTCGAATCCACAACAGCGCTGACCTAACCGGATTTGATTAAATCATTGAAACGAGTCCTGAAGAAAGACGGACTTCTACCAGGGAGCTGGAGTTCCTTCTGCTTGAGATGAAAAATAACAAAATAGACTGAAGTAGTCTGCAGCAGTTTCTACGGAAAATTTCCATATAGAGGTCCTGTAGACAGGACACTACGGGTTAAAGAAGGTAAAATGTAGTGTTAATTTATTTATTTATTCACAAACATAAGAAGGTACCTAGTTAGCTTGGATAATCACACAAGGTAAACTCGTAGAACTATGCGCCTTGCTTGCAAGAGTAGGTAGTTCAATTTTCCTACTAACACATTATCAATACATGTAATTTTATTAATAGTTTGATATAATGTAATAGAAAAGTAAAAACTAATGTTCATAACTGAATATTTTTTTCAATAAATGTATGAAGAAACTTGGACTAATGTTGCAAGCTAGGAATATAGTTGTATGAGTTTAAGGTAATACTAGTATAATATAAATCAGTCCTCTTGTCTCAGACAGTCTTGGTTAAACAGAATCTATAAGGCTATTAGGGTTGTAATGGGCCAATCCTTATTTAAATAATGTTATCAGAGATACTTTTAACACAGCCAGGCAATTTACATGAGGAGTAATATTATTATTATAGATTTATGCATGTTTAGTGAATGTTCATTAAAAGATTAAACTACCTAACACAATTATGAAACCAAACTGTATTAAACAGGTTGGTGTATATTATAATATACTTGTTGTTTTTTTATTTTCAGATGATCATCTCGTACTGCCACCCTGGAAGATAGGAGTAAAACATGTTTTCGATATCCATGTTAAATAATTATTTTTCTATTAAAATTCAGCTGTAATTTACCTTAATGTTTTATTATAACAGTATGGTTAACACAAGTTGTATTTTCTTACTTGTCACTCAGTGGATCCCTGTCCCTCTGATAGGTATTTATCTCTTGATTTTAAACTTAGGTACAGAGGAGCTACCAAGCGACAAACAAGTCATGGGCAACTTGTGCTATTGATCCTGCAAATTTAACCATATTTCTGTCATTGCACCTACTATGCACACTATCAACAGCATTTCATCCATGTTCCACTAATATCCCATAAGAACAACTGTCACTTTTTAATTTGCTAAGGTACACTATAAAGTGACAACAAGCAACTTGAGGTAACACTAAATTTAATTAATGTTTATCCCACATGGCATGGTTTATTGGCATATATTGGGTCTTCCGGTTAGTTTTGAGGGAACGTGTCAAGTAGCTAACGCGACACGTCGGTACAAGTTACTTGGATATTCGATGCGGCGTGTTCTAGCTTGCACTTCAATCATTCAAAGTAACTCACTTATAGTAAACGCTCGCAAGTTTTTAGTGTGATTAAATATGGAACGCGATAAATATCATTTTCGTCATTTACTACTATACTTTTTCGATTCAAGGAAAACAGCAGCAGAAGCTCACAGACTTATTGTAGATACGTATCATGAATCTGCACCATCTGTTAAAACATGTGAATACTGGTTTCGACGATTCAAACGTGGTGATTTCGATTTAGAGGATAAAGAACGTAGTGGGCAACCAAAAAAGTTTGAAGACGGCGAATTACAGGCGTTATTGGACGAAAACCCTGCCTGCACACTACAAGAGTTAGCTAAAGAATTAAATGTAGGAAAATCAACAGTTTCTGATCGTTTACACGCTATGGGTAAAATTCAAAAACAAGGAAAATGGGCTCCACATGTTTTATCAGAATTAGCGATGCAAAATCGAGTAACTATTTGTGCTTCACTACTGTCTCGTCACAAAAAGAAATCTTTTTTGAATCAAATCGTTACCGGCGATGAAAAATGGATCTACTATGATAATCCAAAACGTAGGAAATCGTGGGTAGATCCTGGTCAACCGTCCACATCGACTCCGAAACGTAACATTCACGTAAATAAGGTATTGTTATGCATTTGGTGGGATATGAAAGGTGTTGTTTATTATGAATTGTTAAAACCAAATGAAACTATCACAGCTAAGCGTTATCAACATCAGTTAATCGAATTGAGTCATGCATTGAACCAAAAACGCCCAAGAATTGCACATAAAAAACAAAAGGTCATTTTACTGCATGACAATGCTCGCCCACACGTCGCAAAAGCCGTAAGAGATACACTTTCAGATCTTCAGTGGGAAGTTTTACCGCATCCCGCATACTCACCCGATTGTGCTCCTTCTGATTACCACCTATTTCGATCTATGCAGCACAGCCTTGCAGATCAGCACTTCAAATCTTACGAATGTATCAAAAAATGGATCGATGAATGAATCGCTTCGAAAGATGATAAGTTTTTTTATGATGGAACCCATTTGTTGCCCGAAAAATGGGAAAAGGTTGTAGCTATTAATGGAGCATATTTTGATTAAAATATAAATTACCATCTTTATAATACAAGGGTTTTTCATTTTTAATTAATCCCTCAAAACTAACCGGAAGACCCAATACCTACCTGAATGTAATTAAACAAGCAACCTAATTATTTAATTGTATGGTGCATTCACATAAACATTTCAAATATACATGTCGGAGATTGACAATAGTATAGGAGCTCAACGGAACAACTGTGCCACCGGAAGGCGACACCAACGCCCTTTACAACCTTTTGGCGCGCTCGACAGAGCGGTTGTGGTCGCTGCAGTGCGACGGCAGAACACTGCTACTTGAGAGTCCGTCCAGTGAGGACGTCTGCTTTGGAACCATCCAAGAAACACTTATACTTGGGAAACCGTCCAGTAAACACCTCTGGATGGAACTGCTCTTCGTTTCAAGTTACGTTTGTAGGGAGTGAAGAAAGTGCGCGTGAGAAAGAGCCTAAGCAAGTATTGCGCGCATCTCCCGAGATTCGGTCTGTTGTGCCGCGAGGCAGGAAGAACCATGGGTTGGTGGTGGGACTGGTAGGGCTACACTGTTTTTACGTTATACTTGACGTGTTACTGTTAATTAAAGTCAGTGAAGATCAAATGTATCGAGTTTAATGGCCGTCAAGGAAATAAACCTACCTTCTTCTATTTTGTGTTCTCTCTTTGCTTCGACCCTCACTCAACTAGAGACCAACCAAGATGCCTGGCCATATCCTGAAGATTCCTGACACATCCAGCCCCAGCCGCCGCCCAGCCGCCCCCCATGTCTCCGACATACATAACTAAAAAGATAACTATAGATCCACATTCAAGGTCCCGAGCCAGGCCAGGTGTTTGTTTAGCAATCTAATAAACATAGTTTAATAAAGTTTCACCTACAAATCTAATTTTTTATTGAACTTGCATATTTATTACACAATATAGGTACAAATGGCAGACTTAATGCCTTTATAGTTCCCATTAAGATTTTTATTTATTTCATAATTTAGCATGCCCGCGACTCCGCATGACTCCGTCCGCGTAGAAGTCGTTTATCAAATTTTCCGGGATAAAAGTATCCCATGTGTTAATCCAGGTGATAAACAATCTGTGGGTGTTAGATAATCAACTAGGTCTAGCGACTTACTGCTATGATCCTCCGGCGACTGCGTGTCCCAGGGCCCTGGTTGGAGATCAGATGCAAGCCGGCACAGTTTTGAGTCGAGTTACCACAACACAAGTCCATAGGTAGATAGCACTGATGCGAAATACTAATTCCAGGTTGAAAGAGCTTCTTTTTTGGAGGCTTAAACGGCAGGTAAAAGTTTTGCTGCTCTCGCGACGGTGATTGCTGTTTTACTCGTTCGCGGTTGGTCCACACCGCATCAAATAGGTGGCGGCGCTAGTATCGCGCGCTCGCGTGGGATTGGTCCGTTCAGATCGTCGCAATTTGTCGTAGACCCAATCAAAATAAATATAGAAAAAAGTAAAACAGAGGACGAAAATCCTAAATTCAAAATTGTGTTGCCTTGTATGGACCTATATAATAATTAACTAGAAAGATTTGTTCCAGTACGGAACAGTGGGCCAAATTTAATCCAAATCGGTTAAGTCGTTTCTGAGATTAGCGCGCACAAACTCACACAAATCATTGTTTTGGGTTCTATTGCGTTAATAAAGACCTCCAATAATAGATTTTCTGAAATATCGAGTGGCGAGCGACAATAAAAACTACCTACATAGGTAGAAATGAAGAAAGTATGGCACACGACTCGTCCTGATAGGAAATAGTTTCGTATAGGTTAGTGTATAGACTAGCATTTGTGGACTACGAGACAGCTTTCGATTCGATCGAGACATGGGCTGTGCTGCAGTCTCTACAACGGTGTCAAATGGACTACAGGTACATCGAAGTGTTACAAGTGTTTGTACGAAAATGCCACCATGTCAGTCCGACTTCAGGACCGGGGGGGTTATTGCCTAACGAAATTCTGACAATTGGTATCCGAATCAACTGTCATAGCCCATACAAAATCATGACACTTGATTCTGATTCCGAGCGTCAAACGCGTTAGGCAATAAGTGGGCGGGACTCTGAGCGTATTCCGCTGCAGCGGGGAGTCAGACAAGGAGATGTACTTAATCTCTCCGAAGCTGTTCACCGCTGCGCTGAAAGATATGATCAAGATTCTGGACTGGGAAGGACGTGTATAAACGGCGAGTACATCACCCACCTTCGGTTTGCCGATGACATAGTAGTCATGGCTGAGACCATGGAAGACCTAAACGCAATGCTCGATGACCTCAGCAGAGCCTCTGAACAAGTTGGTCTGAGGATGAACATGGACAAGACAAAGATCATGTCGAACACCCATGTAATACCAACTCCCGTGGTAATCTGAGGCCCGGCACTCGAAGTTGTTGACGATTATGTTTACCTGGGACATACTGTCCAGTTAGGTAGGTCCAACTTCGAGAAAGAGGTTAATGGTCGAATCCGACTCGGTTGGGCAGCTTTCGGGAAGCAACGCGATATCTTCTCGTCTAATATACCTACCGCAATGTCTCAAGTCGAAAGTCTTCTACCAGTGTGTGTTGCCAGTGATGACTTACGGTACTGAGACGTGGGCGCTGGTGATGGGCGTCATAAGAAAGCTCAAGGTCACTCAAAGGGCAATGGAGAGGGCTCTCGGAATAGGTATCTCTGCGTGATCGAATTAGGAATGAGGAGATCCGCACGAGAACCAAAGTCACCAACATAGCCCTAAGAATTGCTAGATTTAAGTGGCAGTGGGCGGGGCACATCGCTCGCAGAACAGATGGCCGTTGGGGCCGAAGAGTTCTCGAGTGGCGTCCGCGTACAGGAAGACGCAGCGTGGGCAGACTTCCAACAAGGTGGACAGTCGACGTGCTTAAAATTGCAGGAAACCGATGGATGCAAACGGCGCAGGACCGGTCCTTTTGGTAAACCTTGAGGGAGGCCTATGTCCAGCAGTGGACGTCTTTCGGCTGAAATTATGATGATGATGAGTGTATAAAACCTTCTGCTCGATGTTGGTCTTGTCCGAAGCGCCTGTAAAACCGACAGTAAAACAGCCTGATGTGACCAAATTACTGAATAAATTATTTGAATTTGTAAGGAGAGCATTGAAATTAGCGGCGGTGATAAAGAAACTAAATAATAAGGCTAAATGCGGAGGGCTATAAGCAGTGGCGGCGTAGCTATCGGAGGGCTAGGTAGGCGGTGCCGTGCACCGGGACCCTCAAGCACAGGGACCAGCATGCCACTATAGTGATGGCTGATAAGTAGATGTGTAGAAGAATAAAACCATGCTGCGCCGACCCTAGATTATATAAAGGCAATGGGAAGATATGATAGGTTTAACAAGGTTTCCGATCATAATTATTTATTAATGTTGCTATAAGACAATCTGAAACAATGTTGTTCAGGCAATGTCGAGACTTACGGCGGCACTCAGAGACGCGTCAATTAACTTTTAAGTTTCATTTAAAGTTGTGTCTGTCACTTTCTTTGCTATGGCAATAGAATAAGACGCAGCAACTTTAATCAAACTTAAACATTAATTAACTTCTCTGAGTGCGGCAGATAGCCCCCAAATACTTTGCTTCACAGCGGGCTCGCTTTCAAACGGAGGCCTCTGCTAGCCCATTACTAGGTACATACCCTGGAACACGGCACGGGCTTTCCAACTCGGATGGAGCAAGTTCCTCTAATCTTAATGCGTATTTAGTGGGAGCAGAACAAATGAGGCTAGATCTTCACGCGAACTCGTTATAACTGCATAAAGGTGTCGGTTGGTAGCCGACTGCACGCAGCAGCAGCAGACAGCACGTGCCGCCATGGCACTACTGATCTTTACGCCCGACTGCAGATCAGTAGTGCCGCGGCGGCACGTGCTGTCTGCTGATGCTGCGTGCAGTCGGCTACCAACCGACACCTTAAGGCGTCGTCAGAACGCGAATGTGCGATCATCGCATGTTCGCGCATTCGCGTTCTATTAGGACGGGTTCCTGAGAATAGGAACACCTACTTATATCACCAACGGTCATCAGTCATTGCTGTTCGTTCGTATGCCGCGTATCACGCGGTAACCTTAGGCGGCTTAGGCGGATACAAACGCGGAACCATTAACGACTTTGCCCACAACGCTTTAATATTTAAGTGTGTGATCACTGAGTTGTCATTTATTTAATTCAATAATGTGTTTGGGATCATAGCCTATTAAAGCATCACCGAAGGAGGCACCCTCTACGGATAGATCCTGAACTAATAACTACCAACCGAAACTGTCATCCAATAAGAATGCGTATAAATGACGCGATATCGTGTACCGAGTGTCGTAGGTACAGTCAAGGTCATAAATATGTATACACTTTAGTACCTTGTCACTTTAATCGCTGTGACATCCATATATGGCAGTTTAAGGTCGGAGTTCACCAACAGTTAAACAAGCGATTAGAGATCTGACGGCTGTCAAAATGTATTGACTAACAGCCGATTAGGATTTAAAAGCCCGTTAAATTGGTTATTGAACTCCGACCTAAACATGACATTAAAGAGACAAGGTACTAAAGTGTATACATATTTATGACCTTGACTGTACTGTTCGCTGAATGGCTCATTGTTCATTGGCCCTTTCCTTTTTTATGTATGAACTTTTTTGACATTTAATTTCACTTTTTCGCTAATACTGCTGGCTAATATTTACATCGTGTTTAATTTACATCAATCCTTTCGTCTCTGGCTGATTACTATAAAAAAACACAGTAGATGTTGAACCACGCCGCCGTTACAATGTTTTGCGCCGATTTGTGTAAAGACACATATTTATTTGAAATAAACTATTTTAATTTGTATGAAAAAAAACGAAAACTTAACGCTTGTATGTTGAACCGTCTTTACGATACAACAAAAATAAAAATACGTTGAAAAAGAAACGTTTCTTGTATGGGGTAAACGTTGATTATTTCACTTTATTATTATTTTTTTATTTGTCAGTAAATCCGCCGTAATAACACATATTCAGAATAAAAAATCAACCCGCTATCTATTACGGTTCAAAAGATGCAGCTCTTTATAGTTAGGACAGACAGGCAGACAGGCAGGCAGACAGACAGACAGACAGACAGACAGATGGACGGACGGACGGACAGCGTAGGCATATTAATAGGGTCCCGTTGGGCAACGGAACCCTAAAAAAGAAAGGCATACGAGTTCCATAATCAATCCATTCAAAAAAAAACAATTAGTATCTAGGTCTATAAGGGGAAAACCTAACGGAAACTTCATGTCAAAGTATTAACGTTTAAAAGTTATCATAATTATATGTATACAATATAAGCACTGAATCACCAAGAGCCAATACAACTTCAACAGTAGCTTGATGGTTTTGTGTCTATTTAATTCATTACTATGAGAAACACACTACATTGTTTTATTGTACCTACTAAGACATTCAGTGAAGGCTCTCTAAAGTCAAGAGATTAGTAGACTTTTATTTCATTTCCTCCTCTCTTAATATGCCTCTCAAATTCTGAATGATTAGGACCAACCTAATTAATTACTCTCATCACACTAACCACCTGTTTCACAATTGTCAAGAAAATCAAGATATCCAACAGGTAGATTTAGCACTTTCCCCTTCATACACTTGAAAATAAACAAGGAGAGGGCTAACTTTAACTGGCAGATAAATTTACTTGTCAATAGTGGAACAGGAACTAAGTTAAATATTATATTTAAAACTTCAAAACAATATATAAAATAAAACTTTATAACAGACCCTGAATATGTCTTCACCAATAAATAAAACTACTATTAAGAATGCGGTCAGTTTATTATATAAAAGAAAAATACTTAATTTTTACACATTCATATGTTTTAAAATCAAAATATACTTCAGATTATTTTTAACTGATTCACAGCTAGCCTAGGTATCTAACTATTAACCAACCTGACCGGAATACTCACCTGTTTCAAAGATGTAAAAGGTATAATTATATAAATAAATTTAGATAAAATAAGGGCCTGTTTCACAATCTACAAGTAAATTCATCTGTCAAATAAAGATTGTACTCTCCTTGTCCATTTTCAAGTGTAAGAAAGGGAAAGGGCTTAATTTATGTGACAAATATGCTGTATTTGACGATTGTGAAACAGGTGGTAAGTGAAATAAATATCATAATTTCAGCCCACATCGATGCACTGCAGGCTGCAGGTTAAAGGCCTCTTCATTTTCACCCTACTTTGCCCAGTCTTGTACTAAGGTCATCCATCTTTTCCCAACTATTCTATTTCTATAAAATACTTAATATTTTTTTTAACCTGTCACTTGGTAATAAATAAAGGCAGTGAGAGTATAAGTAAGTAGGTAACATTGGTAACTTGAAATAAATACTTACCTATATTATATTTCCTACAAGCAGTATTTTAAACATTTAACTAATATTCTATGACGACACAGTTAGCCTAGTTGGTAGTGACCCTGCCTAAGAAGCTAGCGCTCCTGGGTTTGAATCCCGGTATAGGCAAATATTTGTGTGATAAGCATATTTGTTCCTGAGTAATGGATGTTTTCTATATATTTTAGCATGTATTTCTCTATATAAGTATGTATATTGTTGCCTGGTACCCTTAGTACAAGCCTAGAGTTTAGTTTGGGACTAGGTCAATTTGTGTGAGATTGTCCATAATATGTAGGTATGTATGTATGTATGTATTCTTTAAATCTGTCTTTATCTTGTTTTATCTACTCTATGAATTATGTATCACTTGATGATACAATACAAACAAATTTTTAATTAAATATTGAACAGATGAAACTGTAAAACTTCCTGCATCAGCGCTCTCTGAAAAACTAATACTAAAATAAGTCAAATGTTTTTTATATTTTATGTGCAGTACCATAGAACTAATTAACACTGATCTTTACAACTCCTATACTTACCTCTTTTAATTAGAAATAGATATTTCTAACCTATAATAATCTTACATGATATTATCTTTTAAATAATGCAGTTGACAAACATTGGGTACCCTAGCGCCTGAGTTACATCTAAAGTTAGGTATTTTATTTAAAAGCAATATAAATTAATTGTTTTATCTTGAAAGGTCATGTAATAGGTACATTATAAACTGAATTTACCTGGCCTGGAACTTGATCATCATTGTAAAGAAAAGCCCTTTTATTTTTATTTAGACAAGTAAAATTCATGTTTATTTGTCAATTGGCAAACGATTAGCCATTGTCGTCAACTGCTTGCTGTCGGCGTTGAAGTTTGTGAACACTGACTCCTCCAAATATCTGATGGACCTTTTTTGGAGTCCTGATTGTTTCCGGCCAACCTTGCCTGTTATCCAAGTTTTCCATTATTGGACTGACGACAACCTACAAAACGAATTTAAGTTAAATACAATATCTAAGCACTATAAATGATAGATGATGCAGATACTTTGGTTTCGTTCATGAAATTACTTTTCACACATAGGTACCTACACTTTTTACACCACATTTATGTTAGGACACGAAACTCTATATATCTCACAGTTATTACTAGTTGATTGTTGCAAAAGTTAGTACAAGTTTTCAAACAAATCAGGCACTTTTTATTTATCAAACAATAATAAAGTAGAGGTACGCAACGGCATGCGTTTATGTTTATGTCAAGTCAATACGTATTGTCAAATCCCTCTCCTCTCTACTTATAGCGACCCGTTTTACGTTTACGTTTAGAAACTTTATAATAGGTAGGAACCTACACAATTAATTAACAAAATAGCTAATAAGATTTTGTTGGTTTTCTAAACACCAGTATAATAAAACATAGGTACCTATTGAGGTATCGATGCATATCGGGTTGGATGAGTAACCTACCAATAAAACGTCGCATAATTTTTACTTTAAAAGTAAATATTTAACATAACTAATAAATGTAAGCATTGACCTAGTATTTGGCTGTTATTATGATATAATGCTATTTATATTACGGATCAGTAATAAGTATAAAAAGTAAATTGTATGTAGGTACTTACTTGAAATTAGCCTGTGTGAAGTTAAATGTTTCGCGCCTTTAGGGCCATTCCGCACGGAAGCATTGATTTGTTATAGGTACACATGGGTATGAGCTATTATTTGGCCGTCGCTTGGTCGATACCTCGTACTTTTACTATTAATAGAAAAGTATCTAGCTCTCATTATAATTTCACATAAACACGACACAAAGCACACCATTTTTAGGCATTTGTATGCAGCGGCAAAAGTACAATTTAGGTAATGTTCTTATTTAAATACGATTGAGATATTATTTTTTGCTTAATACACGATGCAAAATAGGATTTTCTTATTTTCTGAACCGATTTATTTGTGAAAACGCACCCAGATGATCGATTTATGGCAGTGCATCCGCCATTTTTTAAAAGGTGAGTCGGACTCAACTCACCAAATAACCATAATCAATTGAGATGAGATTCTCGTATCAAGTGAAACGAGGATCAGGATTATGGGGTTGAGATTGGTTTATTAATCAAAGCTCAGTCTTGTGACCCATCTTGTAAAGGGTGTATCACCCAAGACGAGTCAATTAATACGGCCCATAGACTTATACCCATTTAGTATATGCGTCGACTATAACTAAATACGAGCTGCCATTGATCGGACCAAGGAAGTCTAAGGGCCGTATTAATAGACTCATCTCAACCCCATCGTTGATACGCTCTTTTACGAGACCGACTCAATACGTGATCCTAGGATTAGGATTGCCGCTTATTAATAAACTAATATCACCTGAGTCGGACTCGAGAAACGCATCCCAACCTTGATCCTTGATTTTTTTTAATTATTATTTTGAGCTTTGGCTTCTAGGCCATTAGCTTAAGCAGATGACATTTTTTACGAATGGGCAACAGATGATTATGAACGAAACGGTGTAACGTTTTGATTCTGCAAGAAAATGTTTTTGCGTTTAGACTTGACACAGATTATGAATCATCAAAAATGAATATTTCGATGTAAAGTGGAAATGCAAGTTATTATTTTTAGATCATTTATTTAAAATTGTTTTACTAGCTTTTATTATAAGGTCATTATGTAAATATAACACATTTTCGAAAACTCCATGTAAAATCGTAAAAACGAAACGCGCATACTGAGTGCCGGGAATGGAATTCTTATAGGACTCTTATAGGTCTTATAGGTTATAAGTTCTTCTCGCCGACTTTGTTGATAAAGTGACATTCATGAGGTTTTTATCTATTAATAAAGGTGAAAAAGTGCAGCGTCTCGAATCCACAACAGCGCTGACCTAACTGGATTTGATTAAATCAATGAAACGAGTCCTGAAGAAACACGGACTTCTACCAGGGAGCTGGAGTTCCTTCTGCTTGAGATGAAAAATAACAAAATAGACTGACGTGGTCTGCAGCAGTTTCTACGGAAAATTTCCATATAGAGGTCCTGTAAACTGACGTAGTCTCATGTCAGGACACTACGGGTTAAAGAAGGTAAAATGTAGTGTTAATTTATTTATTAATTCACAAACATAAGATGGTACCTAGTTAGCTAGGATAATCACACCAGGTAAACTTGTAGAACTATGCGCCTTGCTTGCAAGAGTAGGTAGTCCAATTTTCCTACTAACACATTATGAATACATGTAATTTTATTAATAGTTTGATATAATGTAATAGAAAAGTAAAAACTAATGTTCATAACTGAATATTTTTTTCAATAAATGTATGAAGAAACTTGGACTAATGTTGCAAGCTAGGAATATAGTTGTATGAGTTTAAGGTAATACTAGTATAATATAAATCAGTCCTCTTGTCTCAGACAGTCTTGGTTAAACAGAATCTATAAGGCTATTAGGGTTGTAATGGGCCAATCCTTATTTAAATAATGTTATCAGAGATACTTTTAACACAGCCAGGCAATTTACATGAGGAGTAATATTATTATTATAGATTTATGCATGTTTAGTGAATGTTCATTAAAAGATTAAACTACCTAAAACAATTATGAAACCAAACTGTATTAAACAGGTTGGTGTATATTATAATATACTTGAGTTTTTTTATTTTCAGATGATCCATCTCGTACTGCCACCCTGGAAGATAGGAGTAAAACATGTTTTTGATATCCGTGTTAAATAATTATTTTTCTATTAAAATTCAGCTGTAATTTACCTTAATGTTTTATTATAACAGTATGGTTAACACAAGTTGTATTTTCTTACTTGTCACTCAGTGGATCCCTGTCCCTCTGATAGGTATTTATCTCTTGATTTTAAACTTAGGTACAGAGGAGCTACCAAGCGACAAACAAGTCATGGGCAACTTGTGCTATTGATCCTGCAAATTTAACCATATTTCTGTCATTGCACCTACTATGCACACTATCAACAGCATTTCATCCATGTTCCACTAATATCCCATAAGAACAACTGTCACTTTTTAATTTGCTAAGGTACACTATAAAGTGACAACAAGCAACTTGAGGTAACACTAAATTTAATTAATGTTTATCCCACATGGCATGGTTTATTGGCATATATTGGGTCTTCCGGTTAGTTTTGAGGGAACGTGTCAAGTAGCTAACGCGACACGTCGGTACAAGTTACTTGGATATTCGATGCGGCGTGTTCTAGCTTGCACTTCAATCATTCAAAGTAACTCACTTATAGTAAACGCTCGCAAGTTTTTAGTGTGATTAAATATGGAACGCGATAAATATCATTTTCGTCATTTACTACTATACTTTTTCGATTCAAGGAAAACAGCAGCAGAAGCTCACAGACTTATTGTAGATACGTATCATGAATCTGCACCATCTGTTAAAACATGTGAATACTGGTTTCGACGATTCAAACGTGGTGATTTCGATTTAGAGGATAAAGAACGTAGTGGGCAACCAAAAAAGTTTGAAGACGGCGAATTACAGGCGTTATTGGACGAAAACCCTGCCTGCACACTACAAGAGTTAGCTAAAGAATTAAATGTAGGAAAATCAACAGTTTCTGATCGTTTACACGCTATGGGTAAAATTCAAAAACAAGGAAAATGGGCTCCACATGTTTTATCAGAATTAGCGATGCAAAATCGAGTAACTATTTGTGCTTCACTACTGTCTCGTCACAAAAAGAAATCTTTTTTGAATCAAATCGTTACCGGCGATGAAAAATGGATCTACTATGATAATCCAAAACGTAGGAAATCGTGGGTAGATCCTGGTCAACCGTCCACATCGACTCCGAAACGTAACATTCACGTAAATAAGGTATTGTTATGCATTTGGTGGGATATGAAAGGTGTTGTTTATTATGAATTGTTAAAACCAAATGAAACTATCACAGCTAAGCGTTATCAACATCAGTTAATCGAATTGAGTCATGCATTGAACCAAAAACGCCCAAGAATTGCACATAAAAAACAAAAGGTCATTTTACTGCATGACAATGCTCGCCCACACGTCGCAAAAGCCGTAAGAGATACACTTTCAGATCTTCAGTGGGAAGTTTTACCGCATCCCGCATACTCACCCGATTGTGCTCCTTCTGATTACCACCTATTTCGATCTATGCAGCACAGCCTTGCAGATCAGCACTTCAAATCTTACGAATGTATCAAAAAATGGATCGATGAATGGATCGCTTCGAAAGATGATAAGTTTTTTTATGATGGAACCCATTTGTTGCCCGAAAAATGGGAAAAGGTTGTAGCTATTAATGGAGCATATTTTGATTAAAATATAAATTACCATCTTTATAATACAAGGGTTTTTCATTTTTAATTAATCCCTCAAAACTAACCGGAAGACCCAATACCTACCTGAATGTAATTAAACAAGCAACCTAATTATTTAATTGTATGGTGCATTCACATAAACATTTCAAATATACATGTCGGAGATTGACAATAGTATAGGAGCTCAACGGAACAACTGTGCCACCGGAAGGCGACACCAACGCCCTTTACAACCTTTTGGCGCGCTCGACAGAGCGGTTGTGGTCGCTGCAGTGCGACGGCAGAACACTGCTACTTGAGAGTCCGTCCAGTGAGGACGTCTGCTTTGGAACCATCCAAGAAACACTTATACTTGGGAAACCGTCCAGTAAACACCTCTGGATGGAACTGCTCTTCGTTTCAAGTTACGTTTGTAGGGAGTGAAGAAAGTGCGCGTGAGAAAGAGCCTAAGCAAGTATTGCGCGCATCTCCCGAGATTCGGTCTGTTGTGCCGCGAGGCAGGAAGAACCATGGGTTGGTGGTGGGACTGGTAGGGCTACACTGTTTTTACGTTATACTTGACGTGTTACTGTTAATTAAAGTCAGTGAAGATCAAATGTATCGAGTTTAATGGCCGTCAAGGAAATAAACCTACCTTCTTCTATTTTGTGTTCTCTCTTTGCTTCGACCCTCACTCAACTAGAGACCAACCAAGATGCCTGGCCATATCCTGAAGATTCCTGACACATCCAGCCCCAGCCGCCGCCCAGCCGCCCCCCATGTCTCCGACATACATAACTAAAAAGATAACTATAGATCCACATTCAAGGTCCCGAGCCAGGCCAGGTGTTTGTTTAGCAATCTAATAAACATAGTTTAATAAAGTTTCACCTACAAATCTAATTTTTTATTGAACTTGCATATTTATTACACAATATAGGTACAAATGGCAGACTTAATGCCTTTATAGTTCCCATTAAGATTTTTATTTATTTCATAATTTAGCATGCCCGCGACTCCGCATGACTCCGTCCGCGTAGAAGTCGTTTATCAAATTTTCCGGGATAAAAGTATCCCATGTGTTAATCCAGGTGATAAACAATCTGTGGGTGTTAGATAATCAACTAGGTCTAGCGACTTACTGCTATGATCCTCCGGCGACTGCGTGTCCCAGGGCCCTGGTTGGAGATCAGATGCAAGCCGGCACAGTTTTGAGTCGAGTTACCACAACACAAGTCCATAGGTAGATAGCACTGATGCGAAATACTAATTCCAGGTTGAAAGAGCTTCTTTTTTGGAGGCTTAAACGGCAGGTAAAAGTTTTGCTGCTCTCGCGACGGTGATTGCTGTTTTACTCGTTCGCGGTTGGTCCACACCGCATCAAATAGGTGGCGGCGCTAGTATCGCGCGCTTGCGTGGGATTGGTCCGTTCAGATCGTCGCAATTTGTCGTAGACCCAATCAAAATAAATATAGAAAAAAGTAAAACAGAGGACGAAAATCCTAAATTCAAAATTGTGTTGCCTTGTATGGACCTATATAATAATTAACTAGAAAGATTTGTTCCAGTACGGAACAGTGGGCCAAATTTAATCCAAATCGGTTAAGTCGTTTCTGAGATTAGCGCGCACAAACTCACACAAATCATTGTTTTGGGTTCTATTGCGTTAATAAAGACCTCCAATAATAGATTTTCTGAAATATCGAGTGGCGAGCGACAATAAAAACTACCTACATAGGTAGAAATGAAGAAAGTATGGCACACGACTCGTCCTGATAGGAAATAGTTTCGTATAGGTTAGTGTATAGACTAGCATTTGTGGACTACGAGACAGCTTTCGATTCGATCGAGACATGGGCTGTGCTGCAGTCTCTACAACGGTGTCAAATGGACTACAGGTACATCGAAGTGTTACAAGTGTTTGTACGAAAATGCCACCATGTCAGTCCGACTTCAGGACCGGGGGGGTTATTGCCTAACGAAATTCTGACAATTGGTATCCGAATCAACTGTCATAGCCCATACAAAATCATGACACTTGATTCTGATTCCGAGCGTCAAACGCGTTAGGCAATAAGTGGGCGGGACTCTGAGCGTATTCCGCTGCAGCGGGGAGTCAGACAAGGAGATGTACTTAATCTCTCCGAAGCTGTTCACCGCTGCGCTGAAAGATATGATCAAGATTCTGGACTGGGAAGGACGTGTATAAACGGCGAGTACATCACCCACCTTCGGTTTGCCGATGACATAGTAGTCATGGCTGAGACCATGGAAGACCTAAACGCAATGCTCGATGACCTCAGCAGAGCCTCTGAACAAGTTGGTCTGAGGATGAACATGGACAAGACAAAGATCATGTCGAACACCCATGTAATACCAACTCCCGTGGTAATCTGAGGCCCGGCACTCGAAGTTGTTGACGATTATGTTTACCTGGGACATACTGTCCAGTTAGGTAGGTCCAACTTCGAGAAAGAGGTTAATGGTCGAATCCGACTCGGTTGGGCAGCTTTCGGGAAGCAACGCGATATCTTCTCGTCTAATATACCTACCGCAATGTCTCAAGTCGAAAGTCTTCTACCAGTGTGTGTTGCCAGTGATGACTTACGGTACTGAGACGTGGGCGCTGGTGATGGGCGTCATAAGAAAGCTCAAGGTCACTCAAAGGGCAATGGAGAGGGCTCTCGGAATAGGTATCTCTGCGTGATCGAATTAGGAATGAGGAGATCCGCACGAGAACCAAAGTCACCAACATAGCCCTAAGAATTGCTAGATTTAAGTGGCAGTGGGCGGGGCACATCGCTCGCAGAACAGATGGCCGTTGGGGCCGAAGAGTTCTCGAGTGGCGTCCGCGTACAGGAAGACGCAGCGTAGGCAGACTTCCAACAAGGTGGATAGTCAACGTGCTTAAAATTGCAGGAAACCGATGGATGCAAACGGCGTAGGACCGGTCCTTTTGGCAAACCTTGAGGGAGGCCTATGTCCAGCAGTGGACGTCTTTTTTTTTTTTTTTTATTTATTCAGAAAACAAACAGCCGTTTAATGTAATTTACATTTCAGAAAGAAAATTACTTGAATAAGGCCTAAAGTTTCCTATATTACTAACTATTCTTAAGCATTCACTTAGTTATGTTCTACATAAGTGTTCAACATACAAAACAAATGTGAAGCTACGTGTGGTCTGGGTACAGCTCAACATTACTGAGAAACAAAATAAAATACTATAACTACTACAGAGAAAATAGAACTTGTCGAACTTTATTTTTAAAAGTCGACATACTATGTGCAAATAGATCAACTTCGTTAAGCGATTTATTAAAAAGAGTACACGAGCGCCTGAAGAATGAATTTTGTGCATAATTTGTGCCACAGGGTGGGATACTAAAAATAGGTTTGGAACGTGAGAGGAGACGAGGAACCCTGAAAAAAATGTGTTCTAATAATATGTTCGAGTCAATGTGATTGGAAATAATTTTGAATAAGAAGAGTGTATCAAGATACTGTCTTCTTTTTTCAAGAAGGGGAAGGCTGTGACGGGCCGCAGACGAGATGTAGTCATAGTTGTAAAGGCCAGATCTGTAATCTAAAGACTTACAAAATATTTTTTGAATTCGTTCAATTCGGGACCTATGAAGGTCATAACGTGGGCTCCACACAACACTACCGAATTCTAAAATAATTCGGACAAAAGAATAATATAACACTTTCAGCGTAAATATGTTTTTAAAGGGCTTACTTAAACGCAAAATCATACCTAATTTTTTATATGCTTTAGCAGTAATATTATCTACGTGTTCGTTAAAAGATAATTTAGCGTCTAGAGTAACACCTAAATCCCTAATCGATGCAACACGCGAGACATTGTGACCAGCTAAGTGATAATTATATATAATTGCTTCGCGCTTACGAGAAAATGTAATGGTGCAACATTTATCGGCGTTAAGGATTAGTTGATTGCGCTGGCAATAGTCCTCAAAACGAGATAAATCGGATTGTAACATAACACAATCATTGACATTCCTAATAACCTTAAATATCTTAGTGTCGTCTGCATAAAGAATATGCGACGAAGACTGAAAAGAACTGCCAATATCATTAACATACAGCACAAATAGGAAAGGTCCCAAGTGCGAGCCCTGGGGAACCCCTGAGGGAACAGGTAAGAATTTCGATATAAAGCCCTTGAGCGCCACAGCCTGACTTCTATTACTAATATAAGACTTCAACCACCTAAGGAGGTCACCGTGTATACCGATCTCACAAAGCTTCTGAAGTAGGATTTGGTGATCTATTTTATCAAAACATTTAGAAAAATCGGTATACACGGCATCCACCTGATAACCAGAATCCAATGCGTTAATGATGAAGTCAGTATAAGTGATTAGGTTAGTGTCAACGCTTCTACCCCGGAAAAAACCATGTTGATGTACAGATATATGTCGAGAAACCACAGCGGTTAACTCATTAGTCACAATTTTTTCAAAAATCTTTGCGAACACACATAACTTAGAAATAGGTCGATATAATTTTATATTGTTCTTGTTACCGCCCTTGTGAACAGGGGTAATGATAGCCTGTTTCCAGGCACTAGGAACAACACCCTCGCCAAGTGACTTATTAAAAAGCTTAGCCAATGGAGCCGCAAGCTCGGCATGGAGCTTAGAAACCAGAAATGGATGAATCTCGTCAAGGCCAGCACCCTTGTTTACGCATATATATTTGAGATGTCTGAATACTAAATCATCAGTAATATTGATACTAGAAATATCAATAGGGGAGGATGTAGACTGAGAAGGAGGTAATTGCGATTGGTTTCCACTAGTTACAAACACTGAACTAAAATAATTATTAAATAGATCACAAATAACCTCACCGTCAGAGGAGGAATCATCATTTAAATACATAGTGGATGGTACCTCATTAGCTGAAAATTTCGATTTTATAAAACTCCAGAAATATTTGGGAGAAGAGGTTATTTTCTTTTCACTGAGGGCAATGTATTTATTATAACAAACTTTATTAAGTTTTTTCTCTCTCTTTCTTAGCATTTTAAATTCGTCATAATCAGGTTTATGGTTGTATTTTTTCCACATAGCGTGAGCTTTTAATTTGTTTTTTATAATTTTAATTAGTGGTCTACTGTACCAGGGTGGGTATCGGGTTGAGGTACGAGCTTTGCGCTTAGGTACATATTCTTTAATTAAATCATATAAAACGGAATAAAAATAATTTGTTGCATTTTCGGTACCCATATTATCAATTACTGACCAATTCACATTAGAGAGAGCTTGTCTAAATTCGTCATAATTAGCTGCATGATAAAGATATTTATAACGTTCTTTGGAATATAAGGGTGTCATTAAAGACAAAGGAAATGAGATAACTAAGGATTTATGATGTAAATCTTCTTGCGTGAGAGGAGCTGAGCAGATTGATACTTCACAATCAACATTACTTATTACAAGATCTAAAATACGGTCATTTGCATTAAAACACCCATTAAACTGTTTCAATCCCGTGAGACAAAGGAAGTCGGATAGTTTAACAGCTAGGGGATTATTATTATTATTTAGGGTTAGGTTCGAGAAATTATCATGGTACCAAATTGCGTGAGATATATTGAAATCACCAACAAGCAGGTAAGTATCGTTTGGATAGCATTGTACGAGGTTATTGACGTTATTGAAGAATACTTCCAGGGACGCAGCTTGATTACTATGGGGGAAATACGAGCAGGATATGCGTAAAGAACGAGCGCGCCCCGACACAGCTAGAGGCAACGATAGCCATATCTCCTCGGAGGAGCTCGAGCTGCAGAGGTCGTCACAGCGGCGCGCGCGCAGGCCGCGCCGCACCGCCACCAGCACGCCTCCGCCGCGCGCCGCCGCCGCCGCGGGTCGGTCTCGTCGATAAACATCATAATTATGGTAGAAATATTCCGCATCGCTAAAATCACCAGTGAGCCAGGTTTCGGTTAAGCATATGATGTCGTAGTTAGACTGGAGCACATTCGTGAGAAAAGAATGAGACTTAGTCCTAAGTCCTCTCACGTTCTGGTAATAAATATTCAAGACTTCTAGGTTAATCATTGATATAATAGTAAGAGAGATTAAAGCGGGGCACAAAGTATGCACAAAGTGAAATTCTATAATTACAAACGTAATAAGGTATAACTGTATACGAGTATATGTTACGTGATAACAAAGTTATAAAAATTGAACAGACCTTAAGTATAATTAAATGCCAAATAAAGCAATAACACGAAAATAAATCATAGTAGTCATCGACAGAAGTCAGTAGTCACTTCAGTTTCAGTAGGTCTGATTCGGTGGCGATACGTATAACTTTCGAGGTATCATTCTTGCGCATAAAGATTTTGCACTCTTTCACCCAAACATAAGAATAGTTCAGCTCTGCTTTAACTTGACGAGCTCGTTTCAGTAACATCTTGTTCGCGGGCGTAAGATGCTCGTTCAAATATATGATGTTTGAGAGGCCATCTAAGCCAGCATCAGCTGTGGTGATGCCGCGGCGCGCGCGAGCCGCCGCCAGCAGCTCGTCCTTGCGCGCACGGCGGGTAAAACGAACAATAATCGAGGGTGGGCGGGCATTCTGCGGCCTTACTTCAGCAGAGGAAAATACTCGAATGCGATGGATACTATCTATGTCTGATTGTTCAAGGGCAAAGCCCACCTTGACACTTATGTTGTTTAATATAATTCGTAAATTTTCCCCAGAGCGAAGCGGGATACCAGTTATCTCCACGTTATTTTGCCTTCCAAACTGATCACGATCATTGTTTTCTTTCTGCAATGTCGAGACAAGATCCTGTAAACCCTTTATTTCCAGCGGCGTAGTTTCTAAGGATGTAACCTTGTCCTCCGCGCTGGAAATTCTTTGCTCAATCTCATCCAGACGCGATTCCAGGTCGCTCCATTTATTATTTAGCTCAGTGATTTGCTGCTGAACATTATCAATTTTAGCTTCAATGGATGTTCTTGATGATTTTACTTCGGTGAGCAAGTCAGCCAAAGTAGCATCTTGGAATACCTGGGGCGACGGGGGGGCTGCTCGACACACAGGGCAACGCCAGGATACTTTTTTCTCATTAGTCATACGCCTATATGTTGTTTCCGCCAATCCAGCACAAACGAAATGTAAGTTCTTCTTGCATACACTACATAGAACGCCATCATTTAATATTTCCGTACATTTGGCGCACTCCATAGTTAAACAACGGTAGTTGAACGCATAAAAAAAAAGATGCAAAGCAGGTAAACACGTTATCAAAAACCAGGCGTGCGAGACACTGGTAGTACGGGCTAAATACCACAAGCGAGGGCTCGATCGCGTTGGTCGGTTGCGGTCAATATAGCCAGCGCGGTTGACACGGTAACTACACACAAATGACCATAAGACAGGGGTCTAGGAAACTGGTTATGTTGTTAATCACGTATGAGAACACAGCTAATCGCTACGACGACATGAGCCGAACTGAAATTATGTCTTTCGGCTGAAATTATGATGATGATGAGTGTATAAAACCTTCTGCTCGAGTTTCTTGCGACGCTTCTTCTCAGCAATCAAATGTTGGTCTTGTCCGAAGCGCCTGTAAAACCGACAGTAAAACAGCCTAATGTGACCAAATTACTGAATAAATTATTTGAATTTGTAAGGAGAGCATTGAAATTAGCGGCGGTGATAAAGAAACTAAATAATAAGGCTAAATGCGGAGGGCTATAAGCAGTGGCGGCGTAGCTATCGGAGGGCTAGGAAGGCGGTGCCGTGCACCGGGGCCCTCAAGCACAGGGGGCCCTCGGAGACCGAGGTTTATTTTTTTCATGAAAATGGGATTTTTCACATGAAAACTTATTGGTGAGGAATATGTTGAGAAGGTATTTCAATGCTGGAATTGAAAAATGGATTGAAGGAAGTTATTAGTGAAAATGGGATTTTTCGCATAAAAACTTAGTACCTAGTTATCTGGGTCAATCAACTTTTTGTTGTAATTTCGTGTCCCAAAGAAATCAAAAATTATAACTGTTGAATTTCAATAAAGCGACTGCTCATATCAAGTGTTATAGTGAACCAGATTAATATTTAATATATTTACAACTTAATAAGTAAACGTATTTTATTTATTTATTGAAATTTTTTGGTTACTCAGGAGACCACTTAAGACTCCCATACGAAAAAAGTGTGTCCCAACCGCGTAATCGATTTAGTTTCTACCTAGCTGTATAAAAAAAATATTCTACCCAATTTCAGTTTAATGTTTTATAAAAATGGTATGAACATCATGTTTAAAAGGCATTTGTTTAAATTTGTCAAATGATAATTGTTTTTTTTTAATCTATTTTTGTTTGCGTGTCCCTAAGAATGTGATCATATTTAAGTCCCCTAACTAACCAAACTAAACGTTCAACAAACTATCAAGGTTATAACGCGGCTTACCGCTCAGCCAATAGGAAGCCGATCTGTGAATCATGTGACAGTGGCCGCCATTAGAGCGTCCTTCGGTGTAGTCAGCCATTTCGTCCGAGGCTCGAAGAGAGGCAACGTGTGTTTATTGTAGTTCTGCTGGCTAACCGCGATATCCCGTAAGTATTTTGTCTTGTTAAATCACTTTGGGGCTTAACGCATTGCACTCAGGTCTAATATATTATAGCAACATATTTTATTCAATTATTTTGATGGGTAATACCTGAAATTTTAATTTTATCTATAAATGTCCCCTGGGTCACCGATCCACTGGGTCACCTTTCCGGTGACTCAAGAGACATTGATGGTGACTCACGAGACTTTTGTTAATTATTCCTAATAATTGAACTTTACTATTCTTCAAAGTATAATAATTGTTGTCTAAATATTGTTATCTATAATATTGTTGTTATAGTCAGTTTGCTAACGTAAAATATTGACTGCAAGACTTGACACCCCATACTAACTCAATACGCTCAACTACACCTTTTTTCTTTCTGACACCGTCAAATCTTTTCACAACTATTAAGATATAACTCTCGAAACTGTTCTCTCTCTAACACGTGTCAAAAATTACGTTTAGGCGCGTCTAAATACATTCTAATTTAACGATTTTTTTTTCATGTTTGAGCTCATTATCTATTTTTATGTTTCATTGGTGTGCTTGCTTGCTTATGCTGCAATGTATTACAGATACAATGCCGCCGTTAACATCAGTGGAAAAACAAAGGCGTTATAAGGAGAAACTAAAGATGGACCCTGAGAAATATGAACAATATAAAAGAAAAAAGAGAGAAAATTATCACGCGAAGAAAAGATTAGCAAAAGATTTGACACCGAAAGAACATTACAACGCCAAAGTCATATGGAAGCTAAGGAAAAAAAATCTTAGACAAAAACGGAAAAATCTCAACTGCGTTCTTAATATAACACCACCAAGTTCTCCCTTGCATATGCAAGATAACATGCAACCACCTTTAGAAGTTCAACAAATGAACCCGGTAGTAAATAACGATAATTTAGGTGAACCTAGGTACAGCCACCAAGCCCTTAAGAAAAAGAGAGGTCGTAAAAATGTGAAGAGAGACCGATCTAAGCTGTACAGAGCTAATTTGAAGCTAAAGAAGGAAAATGATAAACTGAAACAATTCGCTGAAAAGTACAAAAAACGTTACATTAGAAAAAAAAAGGAGATGGAGAGACTGAAACCAAAGTCACCAGAGCCTACTGATGAAATAAAGTGTAAAAAACTAACTAATGCTATAAAAGAAAGATATAAAATGGTTAGAAAAAAGACAGAAAAAAGAGCATTCAAGAAGGTTTTTAAGAATATTGTTGGTTCAGGAAAAACAGAGATAATCAAAGATGCATTAGGTATAGCTGGAAAAATGAGAGAATGTGTAAAATTGCGGAATTCGTCAACAGAATTAAAAAGGATTATCCACGAATTTTTTTTAAGGGACGATATATCGAGACAAACGGCTGGTAAAAAGGAAACTGTTACAAAAGCAAACAACAAAATACAGAAAAGATTTTTACTGGATAGTATGAAAAACCATTTCAAAGTTTTCAAAAAAGAATACCCGCCCAAGAAGTGTTCCTATTACTACTTCACCAAACATCGACCTTTCTTCGTTGTAAAACCCTCTGTTGATGGACGTGAAATGTGCTTATGCAAAGTACACGTAAACCCTGTTTACAAAGCACATGCTCTTAAACGAAAGCGTGTAATAGAAACCGATAATTTAAGCACGCTTATTTCATCTACAGTCTGCGACAATGAGGAACAGGCGTGTATGTATGGAACGTGTCACGTTTGCAGAGATAAAAAGATAGCACCCAATTTAGTAAACGAAGCAGAAAATGTAAAATGGTTCGAATGGACTCGAACTGAAGTATTTTATGAAAAAAATGGGAAAAAAATGAAAGCTATCAAAAATATAAAGCAAGAGAGGGAAGACCAAGTCAAAAATCTAATGGAATTATTTAATCAAGACTTAAAGATTTTAAAAAAACATGTATTTAACATGAAAAAGCAATACAAGAGTTTCAGAGAGGCTATAGACAATATTCAAGAATCGGAGATGGTTTTGATTGCGGATTTCAGTGAAAGTTATAATTGTAAATACCATCAAGAAATACAAGCGCACCATTTTGGTGGCTCACGGCAACAAGTTTCCTTACATACGGTGGTGGTTTATCTTTTTGATAGCGAATCAAAGCATAAAGTTCAATCATACTGCACAATATCCTCTTCACAGTGTCACCAGCCTGCAGCGATCTGGGCTCATCTCCACCCAATATTAAAAGACGTTCGGCATAATCATCCACAGATTAAAACTATCCATTTCTTCTCTGATGGACCATTTAGCCAATATAGACAAAAGCAAAATTTTTACTTAAGCTCAACAAAAATGTTCGATTACGGTTTTACAAAAATGACTTGGTCCTTTTTCGAAGCGGGTCACGGAAAAGGCCCCGCTGATGGTATTGGGGGATTTTTGAAACGCACCGCAGACAGTATGATTGCTACAGGAAAGGACATCAGTGACGTAGAACAGTTCTATGATGCGTTGAAGGACCAAAGCAAAATAACTCTGTATTTGATTTCCCAAAACGATATTGATGATTTGACACAACAGCTGCTCCCTAATATAACCACTCTCAAAGGCACTATGAATGTGCATCAAATTTTTACATCTGTTCGCGGTCAGCTGCATCACCGCAATCTCAGTTGTTTCTGCAAAAGAGGTTTCTGTCAATGTCTTAGCCCGAAAACTTACCATCCAGTCGTGAAAGAAAATACAGACTCAAGAGACTCAAACTACTCAGATGATGTTCCTGATATTGTTAGTGAGGATTCAGAAGATGACGTGCCTTTAAGTATTTTAAGAATCCCTGAAGAATTAACCTCACGTGATTTAGACATTACCGACTTATGTAGGCTTCGCAACGAAGCATTGTATAATTCAATTTATGGAGATGAACAAGAACCATCAACTTCAACACAGAGGCAGGGAGACAAAGAAAACCGTCCAGTTCGTTGCGGAGATTATTTACTAGTTAAAGTACACGCATCAAGAGGTAAAATATATAGGTATGTCTGCAAAGTTGATGGGTTGGATGATGATGGAGAAATCGCCGTTACATTTATGCGAAGCCTGAAAAACTGCCAGATATTTTGTTTGAAGCCAAAAGATGTGTCTTGTATTGATTACACAGATATATTAAGCATTCTTGAGGAACCGGTCATAAAAACAAAACGCGGACAAGAATACTTTGAATTTAATGCCCCAATTGATGTTTTGGAAAAGTGATTTACCTATGTTAAGAAAGATCTCATTTATTTGTTACTGTGATTTTAATATTTTGGAAAAGTAATCTACCTATATTTGTTTGTTACTACTACTACTTGTTAAGAAAGATCTCATTTGATTTATTACGTTGGTATTAATGTTTCGGAAAAGTTATTTGTAATTGCTGTTACAGTATTAAGACAGTTGTCATTTGGTTTGTTACTTAGATGATTTATGATAATAATTTTGTAAGCTTAAGTATTATTATTGATCTTTAAAAATACATCATGCTGATTAGAAGTAAGATAAATGTATGTTGTTGCCATACAAAGTCTCCTGGATAACCGAATTTGTCTCTAGGCAGACCACGCTGTCCCTAAAATATTGTACTTGTTTTTTTAATTTTCTTGTAGAAGAATAAGTAATAATTGTGTTTTTTTATTTGAGGACTATTTGACATATAAGCTTAGTAAATCTCAAAAATCATGTAGTGTTTGGACTACAATTTGAATAAATATTGAAACTTTTAGAACATATAATTTAATAAGTGACCTAGGAGACACAATCGGTCGTTTTTATTTAAAACCAAAAAGGTTTTTTGTTTGGTTAACTCGCTAGAAGCAAAGAGGTTGATACTTTTTAATATATTACACTTTTTTATTTTCATATAAAAGGAGTTTTATTTGTTAAATACGAAGTTACCCAGGGGACATGTTTTGCACCCTGTCTCCCTTTTTCTCCACCAAAATCGTAGTAAAAATGAAAAAACTCCGCGGCCTCCCAAAATAGCTCAACCTGTATCGTTAACTCTATGTGAAAAATACTGTAATGAATACAATTTTAAATATTTTTTTGAGAAAAAAAAAATGTCTCTGCATGACAACAAAAAGTTGATTGACCCATCTAATGTTTATCCAACACGCCGAGTGTAAGGTTAATTCTGTCGGAGTGCATGAGGACATGCACTACGTCAGGATGGACGAGTGTAAGGTTTGTTTATTTTTAATTTAATTTATAGTTTATTATTCATAATCAATACAATTATTTAGCATCACAACTATGTGATGCTAAATTTAAAGAAATATATAAACGGAAGAACAACAAATGATTGGACCTGGCAACACTGGTTGCCGGCGCGTTGGAATGACAGTAAGTTGATCGGAGGATCTTTAGTTAGTCTGTGAGAGAGCGATGTCCGAGCAAGGCCGAGCCGATGGTGATGGAAACATCGGACTCGGATGGACTTTGATAAATCAGATGGATTGGAAAAGGATAATGACGGAATTGACTGGAATTATGTGCCCATGTATTTGATGGAATAAATATGTGGAGCTACTAGGGAGTTTCTATTACTCGAGCAAGGCCGAGCCGATGGTGATGGAACATCGGACTCGGATAGACTTTGATAAATGAGATGTATTGGAAAAGTACAAGGGCGAAATTGAATGGAATTATATGCCAATGTATTTGATGGAATAAATAATTATGTGGAGCTACTATGGAGTTTCTTTTACTATACACATTATGACTTTGATGATATTTACTCTACAGTCATCGCAGATTTAATGCGGAATATAGAAGAATTTCAGCACAAAGATAGCGGTTGGTCTTTTTTAAGTAATTCGCATCTCGAAGTACATGTTAACAAATACGAGCTTTTGAGATGATCTAGTTTTATACAAGTGCCTACTTTTGTTAAAAATAAAAAGGCATGCGTAAATATAAAAATGAAGATAATTTTTGTTTTCTATGGAGCTTAGTTGCGGGTTTAAATCCTGCTAAACGAAATGTAAATCGCGTGAGCTCTTATCCGCATTTTAAAGATGTTTTAAACGTAACTGGTTTAACCTATCCTGTAAATTTTTTGGACATTCCCGTATTTGAACGCAATAATCAAAAATTTTAACAAAAAAATAAAACCGTCTTCAAAAACCTACTAAAAAGCGTTAAATAAAAACCAGCCTCCTAGGAGTCCTAGTAATAGCCTATTTAGTGCCTAATAGGTACATAGAATATATCCAAGCCGGTGTCAAGTAGGTATACACAGTAGCAATGACACCATGATTCTTGCCACCGACTTCGATATATTCTATGTACCTATTAGGCACTAAATAGGCTATTACTAGGACTCCTAGGCTGGTTTTTATTTAACGCTTTTTAGTAGGTTTTTGAAGACGGTTTTATTTTTTTGTTAAAATATTTTTTTTCGCTTTTTAGTGATGCATCTAATATTATTATGTCATATACTCGTAAACTAAAGCACATAAACATCACATTAAGAAACAATAGTCTAATACCAATCTTTCATCACCCTTAACAAAATGTCGCTGCCCAAGATGCAGGGCCGTTAATCATTGAGGAGTTCTCCCGGTACTTCACCATCAGTTGCACTTCACCATATGTGTTATAATGAGTATAAAACTAGCTTCATATTCTTAATAAAGAAATCTCATTGCTGGCGTCAATCACTTTACGACTAAGCAGTTCCGGTGGTCACCTCTGGTCTTCATCATCAGTTCCTCGTCGCCAAGAGGTGCTTTTGTAATGCAATTTGTTAAGGTCTTGCAGGTAATACCAAAATCGCTGTATGTGTGCCTATAACTTTTGAGGAGTTCCCTCGATTTCTCATGGATCCCATCATCAGATTCTGATTTGGTGACAATGGGACCACCTCGAAAGTATACCCTTTCAAACAAAAGAAGAATTTTCAAAATTGGTCCACAATTGACGGAGTAATGGCGTAACAAACATACAAAAAAAAAAAGCAACATACAGTTGAATTGAGAACCACTTCCTTTTTTGAAGTCGGTTAAAAAACAAGCATTAATGTTTATGGTTTAAAGGGCAAACAAATGATTGGTCCCCTTTACTTATAAATCGCAGTTTAAAAGGGAACATAAAATAAATTTACTTTTAATAGAAAAAAATTATCAAACGCATTACTGTTTAATAAATAACTTGTCCCGTCTTGTTCGGAATCAGATTACAAAACATCACAGTTCACTGTATTTTTGCGATGACTGTCTCTTATTCTTTCGAAGCAAAATCAACTGAGTAAGCATTCTTGCGCAGGTGTCGCGACTGTGTTACCAAGGCCAGGTAGTGCAATCAAATTTGATAACTATGAACGAACACAAGATGTACCTTTTGTTATTTATGCCGATTTTGAAACATTCTTGGAGACGTATCAGGGTTGTGTTAATGATCCATCTAAATCAGACACCTTTGTGTACCAAAAACATGTACCAGTAGCATTTGCTTTTAAAGTCGTAACTTCGTTCAATGAAAAGTTAAATGATTTCGTTACGTACCGAGGGTCTGATTGTGTTCAAAGATTTGTTCAATCGCTTTACGAAAAAGTTGAGCATATATCTAAAATTTTACACAAAACTAAGCCTATGAAATTCACTGAAACCGATAGCAAAGCGTTTACTAATGCTTACATTTGTTATGTGTGTGAAGGTCTACTATGGGATGGAAATAAAGTTCGCGATCATGATCACTTAACAGGTCAATACCGTGGAGCTGCTCACACTCAGTGTAACTTAAAGCTCAAAGTCCCCAAGTTTGTGCCAGTTTTTTCATAATCTTTCGGGTTATGATTGTCACCTATTTATTAAAGAATTATGTAAAACTCAAGGAGAAGTTAAGGCAATTCCTAAAACTATGGAGAAACTATGGACATATCGTTCACCAAATATGTTATTCTTGAAGATAGTGGAGAATGTTTTCCTCTCTGTTTTGTAGACTCTTTTAAATTCTTAAGCAGTAGCTTGGACAACCTTGCAAAAAGCATGAATAGATCTGATTTCTATCATTTAAAGAAAAGTTTTCCAAACACTAATCATTTTGAATTGCTTCTGCGTAAAGGAATTTACCCGTATGAACACATGAGGTCTTGGCAATCGTATGATGAAAAAGAATTGCCTCAGCAAAAAGACTTTTACAGTTCGTTAAATAACGAGACGATTATGGAAGAGCAATTTGAACATGCTAAATTAATATGGAAAACATTCACAGTTCAGGACATGGGAGAGTACACTGATCTTTATTTAAAATCTGATGTAATACTCCTTACCGACATCTTTGAACATTACCGAAAAACGTGTAAAAAATATTACAAATTAGATCCAGCGTTCTATTTGACAGCTCCTAGTCTATCTTATGATGCAATGTTACTAAAGACCGGAATCACCCTAGAGTTAATACATGATTTCGAAATGCTAAGAATGATTCAAAATGGGATACGCGGAGGTATATGCTTGTGTTCGAATAGGTATGCCGTAGCTAATAATAAATTGTGTATATACACTGTAATAACCTGTATGGTTACAGTATGTGCCAAGCTCTCCCTCATTCAGAGTTCCAGTGGTTAAACCAAAATCAAATCGACTCATTTAAAATTATGGAAATACCTAATGACGCCGCTTATGGCTACATTCTAGAGGTTGATCTAGAATATCCTGATTGTCTTCACAGTCAGCACAATGATTTGCCTTTTTGTGCAGAAAAAATTACTCCACCTAGAGGAATGATGGAGAAACTGGTGCCAAACCTATATGATAAATATAAATATGTTATACACTATGTCCACCTTAAAACTTGTTTGAAACATGGCCTCAAACTGAAAAAAATTCATCGCATCATTAAATTTAAACAGAGTCAATTTCTTAAGCAATATATTGACTTAAACACAGAGTTAAGAAAAAAAGCGGCTTCCCAATTTGAACAAGATTTGTTTGAATTAAAAAATAATAGTGTTTTCGGGAAAACGTTAGAAAATACTGAAAAAAGAGTAAATGTAAAATTTGTTAATACTTGGAATGATAATCATAATATTTCTAAAATGAAAATTGGTGCGAGTGTATTAATAAATAAACCAAACTTTTATCGCTTATCCATTTTATCGGAGGATTTGGTTGCGATTCAAATGAAACCCGAGAGTGTGGTATTGAACAAACCAATTTATATAGGATTTACTGTTTTAGAGTTGTCCAAAAGCTATATGTACGACTTTCATTATTCTGTCACAAAGCCATATTATTCCAACCGTGTAACTCTTCAATATACAGACACTGATTCCTTTGTTTATACGATAAACACACATGATTTTTATAGAGACCTGCGTTTAAGTTTTTTAAATCACTTTGATACAAGCAATTTGGATCCAGATAATAAATTGAATATCCCATTGATAAATAAAAAAGTTCCTGGTTAATTCAAGGACGAACTTGGCGGTGAAATTATAACAAGTTTTGTTGGTTTACAATCAAAATTATACTGTCTTAAGAAAAAATGATGAAATAAATATCAAAAAAGCAAAAGGAATAAAAATGTCAGTTGTCCGGGACCTTGCTATCTCATATTACACTAATGTACTGCTCTCTGACCATGTGATAAGGAGAAAACAAGTCTTGTTCAAATCAATTAAACATGAAATATTCACACATATTGTAAACAAAATAGCTTTATGCAACAAAGATGATAAAAGGTTTATTAAAAGCGACAAAATCTCTACATTAGCATGGGGTCATAAGCGGATTAAAATGTAATATCACTAAGCAAATCATTAGCATTAAGAAAATTGATTATATATATATTTAGATTTAGCTTGTGTGTAATATAAAAATAATGTAATGTTATGATAATAAAGAGTTAAAGTGTATTATATTGTTATTATTTCACCTTGACCTATTTTCTCTTGCCACAGTTTTATTATAAAACTCATTTAGACAACGTGGTTGCTACCAAATTGAATAAAAGTTTACATGAGAACATATACCTTATTCGAAATATGAGATCATTAATTAATTATTAATTATTAATTTATTATAAATTTTCTACTAATATAGCATAAGACTAACTTAATTTAACAAACTATGGAATGTATGCAATTCTGAAATAAAATTATTTATTATTATTATTATTATTATTAAGTATAGCAGGACAAAAAAAAAATATGTCCCGAGGATTTAGTAACAAAATAATCTATGCCAAAGGGCGTAAGTGCAATGACGCATGTCATATTAAGTGTCCTCTGCTATACATGTCAAGACACGTGCCTATAATTAATTCAGAAATGATGATAATATCATGTTACCGAAACTGAAGCGTTGGCATAATAAGTCAATGCTATTTGTCGTGGATTAGGTATTACTTACAAGTTTAGACATGCAGCATTGTTTCATTGACTGCTGAAGTTAACGGTAAAAAAATGGACAGCTTATACTTCAATCATGTAAGTAATAAAAATACATTAGAAAATATTTGATAAATTATTTTTAAGGTAAATTAAATATTTGGTATATATTTTTTTTATTATTTTACCTCACAGGAATTAGACTTCGACCCAAATGTGTATGCTCAAGACCCCTTGGAAGGATTCACACAATGTATGGAAGAATTGGACCGAGAAGATGCATTAAAAAAAAAAAAAAAAACAAAAGTTGTAAAAAGCGTAAGGGACAAGAAGTGCAGATTAAATTGAGGAATAAAAATCGAAAAGATCGAGCTACAAAATCGTATGTAATCAGCAAGGAAGCTTGTCGAGTTCATCGTGTAATACAAGTAAAAATATTTGACTTTACCGAGTGTGCAACAGATCCGATCGATTTGACCACAGATGACAGTGACAGTGAGTTTTTAAGTGTTAGTGCACAATATGCAGTATAAGACCCGGTCGATTAAATTTTGGCCTCTGCCGAAAACTTAATTAATAAAATATCAAAAGAAATTAGTAAACGTCATCTGTAAATAAACAAATTTAATTATTATTCCTATCTTTTTTGCACGAATTGATTTTAATTAACATGTAAGTTATAATATAATATTAGTTTACTTTTAGGACAATTTTGGAGTTATATATGTTTTTTAAATAAATACATTGTACCGAATATGTTCTTCTTTTATTTTAATCCTGTTTCCTAATGCTCAGTTATCTATTTAGGTTAGATTTTATAAATTGCTCATTTAATAATAAACCGGCCTAACTCAAAATTTGCGAAAATTGAGTGTTAGTAATAAAACACCATTAATCCAATAGGACTATCAAGTCTCTTTCTTAGAACGGCCAAAATCGAGCGAGAAGAAGAGATAACATTAGTTAACGCGTTTTATTTTAAATACATTCGCTAAGTTTGTTTTATGCTAAAGCGACTAACTTCAGTAATGAGCCAGCTGCCGTGGAAGGAGGACCACGTTTCCGTGTGGCAATCGGAGTTACATCGATATTCCATTAAAGACCACTGTAAGCTTTACAAACATTTTTGTCAAATATGAGGATATTTCGAGTTAATTCGTTTTATTGTAAAACAATGTTTCAGACTTTGTGATATAATCATACTTAGCTCGTTACATTTTTAAAATCTATTTCATATTCGTGGTGTCATTTCGACACATGCTAGTTTATCATTACGTCATAAGGCACTTTGTTGTGGCTATTTCTTAATGCGTACAGCAGCAATCTTTCATAATGCGTACTGCAAAGGAGTGGAATGCGCTTCCGGCGTCTGTATTTCCGAGTGCATACAATCTGAACCTATTTGAAGCTAGGGTGAATAGGCATCTTCTGGGTGAGCTCGCTACATCGTAGACTGAATCTTCGTCCTCCAAGGGCGGGAGTTGGTCAAGAGCAAACCCATTATCAATAAAAAAAAAAAAAAAAACATCATGTCTAGAGCTGCATAGGAATAAATACTGTGATAATTACTAACCTGTTTCATTAAGCTCCTTATAATATTGTCCCAGATAACTCCATAGGTCTCTCAGTATCTTACTCTGCAAACTTTCTGTTTCTGCATATTTTTAGTACCATTCCGTTTTTTGTCACGTGGCGTACTCTCCGGGCATTCGGTACGCATGTGACAATGTTCACCGATTTCTCCGTCAATTGTAGACCGATTTTGAAAATTATTTTTTGTTTGAAGGGTTTACTTTCGAGGTGGTCTAATTGTCAACTATATCAAATCATCTGATGAAGGGATCCATGAGGAATCGAAGGAACTCCTCAAAAGTTATACGCACACATACAGCGATTTTGGTATTTCCTGTAAGACCTTCAGAATTTGTATTCTAAAATCACCTCTTGGTGACGAGGAACTGATGATGAAGACCAGAGATGACGTGTCGAGAGATGATATGTGTTACATATGAAACTTTTTATCCCGGAAAATTTGATAGTTTCCGAGGGATAAGCGAAAAGTGACTACTACGCGGACGGATTCGCGGGGAAAAGCTAGTAAATAATATAACATAATATTGTATTTTATTCCTGCAACTTCGAAAACATACAATCTCAAATAAATGTATTCATATTACATGGTGGTTGTTGCAGCGTAGTACAAAAAAAGATAACACTGAAAAACCTCATGGCTCTGGCACACCAAACGCGTGTACGGCGCGACGTGCTTCGAACGCGTGCCCGCGCGAGTTGTAATACAACAAAGCTAGTTGATCCCAGCACACCAAAAAGTAACGCACGGGCACGCGTTCGAACTGCAGGCTTCGGCACACCAAACGCGTGTCGTGAGCGTCGCGTCGCTTCGCGTAGCGTGAGCGACGCGACACCTGGCTCACTGCAGGCGGGCGGCAGCTTCAACGCGTTGCGCCTCGCTAATGCATTCGGTGTGACAAATTGCACGGCGCACGCGTATATCCACCACGCGTTTGTAAAAAAATACAACGACTAGTAGCCGCGTCGACGCCGCGCTGACGCGTTGCGGACGCGACGCGTTCGTCCCGCCCAGGTGTGCCGGTAAACATGGCGGCACGCGAAGTTGTATTAAATATGTCGCACCGAACGCGGCTGCAAGGCGTGAGCAACGCAGGCACGCGTTCGAAACGTGTTGAAGCTGCCGCCCGCCTGCGGTGTGCTGGGTGTCGCGTCGCTCAAACCACGCGACGCTCACGACACGCGTTTGGTGTGCTGGAGCCTTCACTTCAAAATACAATAGTTTTATGAACCTCTAGTTTATTATCCCTATTGTTTACGTTCAAATGGAATCCGGCCAGGAACCAGCTCGAACAAAATGTATATACAGTGTAAAGTCTATATAGCGACACTGAAGGGACTGTACGGGGATCAGAATTGGTCAAAAAGTGAAACTCTGGTTTTGAAAATTCAACATGCGTGTACTCGCTAGACGTGTGATACAAGGAAGAAGGAATGACAGACAAAATTTTGACACAAAGGTTTACATGCAACTAGACGACAGCAAAGCTTCACGCGCGGAGCATTGCTCGTACTAAATTGTAGGCGTATCATGTACTACGTTGAGACTTGAACATGCCCCCGGGTGTTGAAAGCTTGCATTTCAACCAGATATATTTGATACTGGTAGCGGGCATATCTTGCTGAACGAGCGACGCACTGTTCCAGTGGCGGTCTTTATGTCCGCTACTCTGCTTACGCCATCGGAACCAGGGAAAATGGCGATGATACGGCCCAGCATCCACTTCAACGGAGGAAGGTTGTCGTCCTTGACAAGGACCATGGTATTGAGCTTCAAGGCTTCTTGATTTGTTCGCCATTTGGTCCTGACTTGGAGCTGAGACACGTACTCCTTGCTCCATCTGGCCCAGAAATGTTGACGGAGTTGCACGATTCGTTGGTACCGAGTCAGGTAGCGTGCACAATGGTCTCTGCAGTCTCGTTCGGGCAGTGAAGTAAGAGGTCGACCGATGAGGAAGTGTCCAGGCGTGAGTGGCAAGAAATCTTCAGGATCCGACGACATGGGAGTGAGTGGCCTTGAATTCAGGATCGCTTCAATTTGGACCAGGACAGTGTTAAGCTCCTCATACGTCAAATTACAATTATCCAGCACTCTTCGTAAATGAAATTTAGTAGATTTAACCCCAATTTCCCAAATGCCGCCTGTATGAGGAGAATATGCGGGAATAAAATGAAAATTAATTGCTTCGCTAGCCGCAGCTTCAGACAACGAATTACAGTTGCCCTTCAGGAACTTGGACAGTTCATTGTATGCCCCTACAAATGACGTTCCGTTATCTGAATACAGATTACTTGGCAAACCTCTACGAGATGCAAAACGACGCACTGCTGACAGGAAGTTAGTACTAGTTAAGTCGCCCACCAACTCTAAATGGACGGCCTTCGTGGTAAAACATATGAAAATGGCAATGTATACTTTTACAAGTCTGCAACCACGGCCTTGCCGGCTAGCAGACGTGACCGGTCCAGCGTAATCTACGCCAACTGTCTCGAATGGTGTACCTGGTGTAAGACGAGATTTGGGTAAGTTTCCCATCAATGGCGCGACTACTTGCCCTTTGATGCGTATACACTTAACACATTGACGAAAACACGCCTTTGCCAAGTTGGTACCTCCGATTGGCCAATATAATTTTTTGATAGAAAACAATAATAATTGAGGCCCTGCGTGCATTAGCCGTTTATGTTCGTATCGAAATAATAGTTTCGTAAACTGATGAGTAGCATGAATAACCGAGGGGTGCTTTTTCTCGTAAGGAAAGTCAGAGTTGTAAAGCCGACCTCCGACGCGCATTATTTTATTTTCATCAAGAAATACGTTAAGTTTCAGTTATGGACTCTTTTTAGGCTAAATTTGACCATTTAATAATATGTCATATTTAATGAGTCGCAGTATAGGAAGCCAGCTTAAAATGCGGATGACAAAGAAAACAACACAGCATAACATTGGTCACTTGGTATATTAATGCACAGACTTACAGACATTACAGTAAGGTGAAAAAGGCCCATCGGACAGCGGAGCAGAGATTATATCGGAGCGGCCATTAAGCAAGCAAGAAGAGGAAGTGAAGCAGAAACTGTCATAGACTAGAGTAAACGATAACCATTGACAAATTATGTTTTATTTTGAATAATACCAGAGATGCTTTAACTTCATGTAAGCATGCCTAGTATCACAGATTAATCTCAACACTTCCCCTCATGCGAAACATGAGAAAAACAGCTCTACAATGCAGAGTTACAAAATAAAGTAATTAACAACTCAGGTTAATTCACAACTCTACATTGACTTAGCTTCATGTTAAAACGATGACTTTACATGTCAAACAACAATATTGACAACACTACAAGTTAACCTTAAATACACATGACTATATGTATAACTTTAGGATCTCTGCTACTCGTGCACATGAAGAACTAGGACTCTACACTTCTAACACATAAGTCATGAACAAAACTACTATGCTTAATATTTGACAAGGGTTTAGTTAATAAGTCAGCAATCATCCTTTCAGTAGGTAAATAACTAACAATTACATTCTTTTCATTTATAATGTCTTTAACAAAATGATAACGGAGGTCAATATGTTTAGTCTTTTTGTGGCAATACTCTTTAGTTTCTAGCAACTTAAGTGCACTTTGATTGTCATTAAAGATTCTACAATTGTAATGTTTACCGAAAATTTCGTACAAGAAATTTCTAATAAAACATATTTCCTTGCATGAATCGCTTAAAGCCAAATATTCAGCTTCGGTACTCGAAAGCGCAACACATCTTTGCTTACGTGACTCCCAACATACTGTGGAGTCACCCAGCTTGACCACAAAGCCACTGTATGACCGCCTGTCCACGACATCATTGGCCCAGTCAGCATCCGCAAATACTGACATGTCAAAATTACCAGACTTGACAAATACTAATCTATGATTAACAGTACCACTCAAGTACCTTAAAATCCTTTTAGCAGCAAGCCAATGATCTCGCGTAAAAGCTGTATTAAACTGACTTAAACAACTAAGAGCATAGGTAATGTCAGGCCTCGAACAAACTGACAGGTACATCAAACATCCAATGAGCTCTCGGTATGGATAAGCATTATCTGGTAAAGTATTCTCACTAGTACCTGTGACTAACTTTTCATTTACAACCATTGGAGTTGAAACACTTTTACAATTAGTCATACCAAAACGACATAACAATTTTCTTATATAATCTGATTGGTCTAACATTAAAATACCAAGACTTTTATCTCTATGAACTCTCATACCAAGGCAATTCTTTAAAGTACCCAAGCTCTTACAACTAAACTCAGTCTTAAGCAAGGCAAACAATTTTTCTTTTTCATTCAGGTCACTTGTAAATACATAAAAGTCATCTACAAACAAAGCTACTATATTTAAAAGATTACTATTAGTTGTCTTTATATAAACGCATGGCTCACATTTACTTTGACCATAGCCATTTTTAGTCAATAAGACATGCACATTATTATTCCACAATCTGCTCGATTGCTTTAAACCATATAGACTTTTCTTTAGTAAGCAGACTTTAGTCTTGTCATTAATAAAACCTAAAGGCTGTTCCATATAGATTACTTTATCCAATTTACTATGTAGAAAAGCTGTATTAATATCTATATGTTCAATATCCATATTTAATTCATTTGCAATGCAAAACAAAATCCTCAAAGTTGTGTGCCGTACAACAGGTGAGAAGGTATCTGTGTAATCAATACCTGGTTTTTGAGTGAAGCCACGTGCCACTAAACGTGCCTTAAACCTAGTATACTTCCCAGAATCATCAGTCTTTAATTTAAATACCCATTTACAACCGACAATGTTAGAGTTAGTGGGTCTATCTACTATTTGCCAAACCTTGTTGTTAATTAGTGAGTTATACTCTTCATGCATAGCAGCTAGCCACTGGTCCTTGTCAGGGCTTGCTATAGCCTCTTCATAGGATTGAGGTTCATGATACACAAAGTTATGGACAAACAGAGACAAGTCTGATGAGTCAGATAAATCATAATCTGCATACTTAACAGGTTTTATATTACGAGTAGAACGAATGGGTCGGTCGCAAACATTTATAGGAGCATTTTGTGCAACTATACCTAAATCTTCCCCTCAAACGGCCGGTTCGTTCCTCAAAGAGACATCTTGCTCCACGTCTTCTCCATCAGCATTCTCCCCAGCACTTTGGAAGGAGGAGTCGCCTGAAACAGGAGAAATAAATTGCAAATCCTGTTGCGAATCATTTTCATTTTGGTCAGGAGATAAAAAATTACTAACATCATTAAATAATTCATTATTATTATTAGATTCAAAATTATCATTATTATTGCATTGCAAATTTAAATTATCCCTATTACTATTATCACAGTTACTTCCTCTATCACAGGTATAAATATTTTGGTCATCAATATTGACATAATTGCTACTTTTAATGTGGTTCCAAAACTGGGTTTCAAAAAATTTCACATTTCTGGAAACAATTATCTGCTTAGGTTTAGAGGGGTCAATTAACCTATAGCCTTTAGTATGCTCACAATAGCCTACAAAAATACAGTGTTTTGATTTAGAATCAAGTTTATCACGTTTAACACTAGGAATGAGTGTCATAGCAAGGCAACCAAAAACACGTAAATGGCTCAGGTCAACTTTGTTACCTGTCCATACTTCTTCAGGAGTCTTATTAGGGACTGCTGCTGTAGGGCTTCTGTTCTTTAAATATATAGCTGCAGAAACTGCCTCACCCCAATATTCTTTAGGAAGACATGCCTCCTGCAGCATACAGCGAGCCTTTTCAAAGAGTGTACGGTTTAACCTTTCAGATACACCATTCTGAGAAGGACTATAAGGTGCAGTCATTTCATGCAAAATACCCTCTTTTTCTAAATAAGTAGAGAACTCAGCACTGCAATATTCTCCACCACGATCCGTACGCAGACATTTTATAAAACAACCAGTATGCTTCTCAACTGCAGCTTTAAAAATTTTAAATTTGGACAATACTTCGGATTTTTGCTTAATCAGATAATCAAAGGACTTCCTAGAAAGGTCATCCGTAAAAGTAAGCAAATATCTAGAACCACCCAGACTGTTGACAGGCATCGGACCACACACATCCGAGTGGACGAGTTCCAGTAACTGCGTGGCACGCCTAGTTTCACCCCTAGGATAGCTTTGCATTGCTTGCTTCCCCTCAACGCATGACACACATTCATTACGAAACGCATCATGCCGAGTTGGTTGAAACTTGATACCTAAAGCAATATTACAAAGGACACTCACCCCACGGTAACTTAGATGTCCAAGCCTCTTGTGCCACAGATCAGCTGATGACACCATTAAAACAGTCTCGTCGGAGTTGTGCACCTTGTGCGGGCTCTGCAGCACAGGTACTTCAGCACTCCTAATGCCAGCATGCGGTAGCTTCTGTGAAACAGAGAGAAAACCTGCATGCACATGCACATTGTCCAACACATAGATGCCCCCCTGTTTAGTGGCTGAGACTATTATAGATTCCCTATTGAAAATATAACATTTATTATTTTTGAAATTAACAGAAAATCCCTTCTCACTTAATTTACTGACACTTAATAAATTGGTTGAGAGGTCAGGTATAAACATTACATCTGTTACTATTTGAGACTTGTTATTTTTCATGGGAATGCATACCTCACCACGTCCAAGACATTTCAGGGAACCTCCATCTGCTACACTAACAGTTTGATTGCATTTACAAAATTTTTGAACCACTTTTTGTCCTTGCACATATGTGCAGTAGCACCAGAGTCTATAATCCAGTCCGAATTTTCCAGTACAACACAGCACTTTGATAATACTACTAACGCAGTATCAGGTTCCTTCTTCTTGTCCCTTTTGAGTTTAAAACATTTGGCCTTAGCATGGCCAGGACGGTGACAATAGTGACAAGTAAGAATTTTCTTATGCTTCGAAAACAGAGCCACATCGTCACTCTTCTCGTTCGTTCGTCGACGATGCTCTTCTTGAAGAAGTCGGGTTCTTACCATTTCACTCGAAAGTTTTCCTGTGGCTGTGGCTGCTTCGAGACTAGATACCAAGACGTCAAATTCCTGTGATAGGCCGCTCAACAATAACTCTGCAACCTCCTCATCCTCAATAAGTTTACCAATGTCTGCCAATTGATGCACTAGCAACATTGTATTTTCGATGTAGGCGTCCATATTTTTATAATCTTCATATCTAGCGTGATGCAGTTTTCTTAAAAGCATTACTCTGCGATAAAAGCCTTTGTCCTCAAATACTGCGCATAGCGCATTCCATGCCTCCTTGGCCTTTGTAGCATTTCGCACATATTGTATGCAGCCAGGCTGTATTGATAGAGAGATACGTGCAAGTGCGCGCATGTCCTTGCCAGCATCCACTGCCTGCGTGCCTTCTATGCAACACCACAAATCTTCAAGAACAAGGGTTTGCTTTATTAAAAATTTCCAAGTAGAAAAATTACTCACGCCATGTAGTTTTTCGAAAGTAGTGTAGACATTGCTGCACGGCCTCGCTTGAGTAGCAGTACCAGTACCGCCCACGTTTTCAGTATCGCCCACGTCACTATCGCCCACCGGCGCCATGTTGTCGCCACGAGACAGGCACTGCAAGCACGCCGCAACACGCCGTAGTAGTCGTAGTAGAAAGGGCTAATAAACTGCCATCAAGCCGTGGCAATCGTAGGGTACCAACTCCTACTCGCGAAGATGAACGCCACGTTGCCCAATATGAAATTTGTCGAAACCGCAGTGGAAGCGTACTGGGCCCATAACCTAATGAGTCGCAGTATAGGAAGCCAGCTTAAAATGCGGATGACAAAGAAAACAACACAGCATAACATTGGTCACTTGGTATATTAATGCACAGACTTACAGACATTACAGTAAGGTGAAAAAGGCCCATCGGACAGCGGAGCAGAGATTATATCGGAGCGGCCATTAAGCAAGCAAGAAGAGGAAGTGAAGCAGAAACTGTCATAGACTAGAGTAAACGATAACCATTGACAAATTATGTTTTATTTTGAATAATACCAGAGATGCTTTAACTTCATGTAAGCATGCCTAGTATCACAGATTAATCTCAACAATATTCTGGAAATGATTCCTTTTGGGATGTCCTAACTATTACATTTGTGGCGAATTGCCTAGCATCCAAGGCTGAATATAATCATAACCTATCTGTGGTTGTGTAAGGAACCGAGAGATACTTGTTAGAAGTCAGAGGGTTTTGATCTAACGTTCCCACGAGTTTATAACATTGTTAATACTGTACCTATTGTTTTATTGTTATACTACCGTGATTAAAGTGAACTACATATATATCAGTAGACGTGTGCGTCTTTTACTTGCACCAATAACACCCACGAAGAAAGTCGTACGCCGTGCGACTTACAATGGTGACCCCAGACTCCGCTGCATTTGGAGTTTCTAATTATACTGAAGTGGCTACAAATAAATAACATCGCCTGAAGCGATTCATCGGGCCAGCAAGCACCACATATTGTTCCTGATAATTCAACAAGGAGTTTGCATTGACCTTGGCGGACCCGGCGTTCTTACTACAAGGCCGGATCTCGCATCGTGGATCGTATTTCATCGGCGACGCCGCTCTTAGTATTGGACATACATAGTGTTGTGTTGTTTATACTTAGTGCGCGTGTGGTGTTAGGGCAAAGTGCGTCCATTATTTTCGTTCGTGTACGATTTCAAACATTCAACCTCGTGTTCGACGACGTGCGCGCCACCCGCGACCCTCCGAAGAAACTTTCAAATCTCCAAACGTCAGTTGACATCGACATTGACATATCTGTTAGTCAGATGACGTTTCGCCCGTTTCGGTTCCGCAAGTATTGTTTTGTTTAGTTAGTGTATCAGTTGTAACTAGCATGATTTTCAAGTTGGTGTATGTTCTATTGGGAAATCGGTACTAAAAACTTACCCTTGAAGCCTACATTTATGTTAGTGAAGTCTAAACTTAGTTTAATTTTAACAACAACTTACTGTTTTAAATTTCTTTTATGGGACGTGGTTTAAACAATGTTTTAAAATTGTTTGTTTACAATTCTGTTTTTATGGATGGTTTTTTTGTTTTTCATTAATCTAACTGGTTTGAACTTAACAATATTTTATTTTGCAACTTTCAAACTAATTTCTGTCTGATAAGTTCGTGTGTTTATATAATTTGCATTTACTGTGTTGATTGTGTGTTCTGCATGTATTGTGCCCTTATTTGTGTTCTCTATAGTTATATGTGTTGTTCATATACTTACAGCCTTGGTTGCGGGTGCAATTACTAAATTACTAACTTCATTATTTTTCAAGTGTTTTGTTTAGGTTTTGCTTTGGGATACGGATACATTGTTGTTATTTCTCAATACCCAATATCTCGCTTAATGCAATGGCTGATATAGAGACACAGCTTAAGGAGCTACAGGAGCGTGTGATGGCTCTGTCAGGTGATTCGGTGCCCCAGGTGAATGAGGTCAAGGTGAAACTTCCATCATTTTGGACCGAAAAACCAAAGCTCTGGTTTGCACAGGCAGAGGCACAGTTTGATATAGCAGGAATTAAAGCAGATGGAACAAAGTATGGGTATGTCTTGTCCATGCTGGATACTAAAACTGCCACCGAGGTGGAGGATTTAATTTCAAACCCACCTGCCACGGGCAAGTATGAACAACTTAAGACCGAGCTTATTAAGAACCTTTCGATATCAAGAGCCCAGGAAGTGAAACAGCTCTTGAGTGCAGAGGAAATTGGGGATCGAAAACCTTCTGTTTTCCTTCGTCATCTTCGTTCCTTGGCAGGAACTGCTATGAAAGATGAGAGCATCCTGCGGGAATTATGGCTGCGACGTTTGCCGAAAGACATACAGAAAATTCTTATTGCACAGAAGGACTTGGAATTGGACAAGGTGGCTGAGATAGCTGATGCCATTGCAGAAGCATCTACCTCAGAATCCACTACTCTCTGTGCAGTGACTTCCCCTCCCTCTTCCGAGATTAGTAACCTTATGAAGTGCATTGAAGCTTTGACTAAGAAGGTTGAAGCCCTCAGCACTGACAATGCTCGACGTTCAAGATCCAATACGCGCCCTCAAGCCTCACAGCCCAGGTCTCGGGCATCTTCTAAATCTGCTGGGCGTTGGTGTTGGTATCATAAGAGTTATGGACCAAAGGCCTCCAAATGCATTTCTCCCTGTGCTTGGAAGCCTAAACAACCGGAAAACTCTTCCAGCAATCTGTAGAGGCGGCCTCTGATTGCTCTAATCCCGGCCGCCGGTTATTTGTAAAAGATTCCAGGTCAGGACATCAATATTTAATTGATACTGGCTCGGATATCAGCTGTTTTCCTCGTAATTTATTAAAAGGAATTTACAGGCCTACAACCTTTGATGTTCGAGCCGCCAATGGAAGTGCAATTAAAACTTATGGCACAGTTCCCATGCGGTTAGAACTAGGATTACGCCGGGATTTTAAATGGAATTTTGTTATTGCAGACGTTGGCGCGCCCATCATCGGCTCTGATCTGTTGGCTGAGTACCACCTGATGCCGGATTGCCGCAACCAACGCCTGATAGACGGTACTACAAAATTATTTGCTTCGGCGACTGTTGCCCAGATTGACCAGGCGAGTGTCAAGAGCATTGTGAATGACTCTCCATTATCTAAGATTCTTCTGGAGTTCCCAGATATTTTGCGACCGCCTGGGCTGCCACGAACTGTGAAACATTCCACGGTGCACCACATCATTACAACTGATGGTCCACCAATTTCGTGCCGCCCGCGAAGACTCGCACTGCAGAAACTCCAAGCAGCTAAGAAGGAATTCGAGGAGATGGTGAGCTGTGGAACAGCTCGACCCTCAAGTAGCCCCTGGGCTTCGCCCAGGCTGGCTGGCAGTGGGCTGGGCTTTGGGCTGGGCATATGGCGAGAAAAGGAGAGAATGGGTGGCGTCCGTGCGGGGACTACCGTGGCTTAAATGCTAGGACGGTCCCAGACCGCTACCCAGTTCGCCATATAGGTGATTTCGCACATAATCTTGCTGGCTCTACGGTCTTTAGTACAATCGACCTGGTAAAAGCCTACCAGCAGATACCAGTCCATGAGCCTGATATTTGTAAAACAGCGATTACAACGCCTTTTGGACTTTTCGAATTTCCTTTTATGACCTTTGGCTTGCGCAATGCTGGCCAGTCTTTCCAACGCTTTATGGACGAGGTCATAAGGGGACTAGACTACTGTTATCCTTACATTGACGATGTCCTTGTATTTTCTAGAACCCCCGAGGAGCATGTTGAACATCTTCGTGTCTTGTTCCGGAGGTTGTCAGAGTATGGTGTTGTCGTGAACCCGTCTAAGTGCGTTCTCGGTGCTAACGAGGTAACATTTCTTGGCTATCATATTTCTAAGAATGGAACTAGCCCACCTACCGAGAGGATCGAAGCCTTACGGAGTTTCCCTCTACCTAAAACGGTAGAAGGCCTTCGTAGGTTCCTTGGCATGGTTAATTTTTACCGCCGGTTCCTCCCGAAAGCTGCCGAACTCCAAGCACCGCTTATAGATGTCCTAGCATCTACTCAACTGAAAGGCCCAAAGCCAGTGCCCTGGACGTCAGAGTTAGAGCTCGCGTTCAACAACTGTAAAGAGCATCTTGCCACTGCAACGCTTTTAGCCCATCCCATCGCTGAAGCTCCATTGGGGCTCTTCACCGATGCATCGTCGACACATGTGGGAGCTTGCTTGCAGCAGGAGGTTAACGGCCAATGGCAAGCTCTTGCCTTCTTCAGTAGAAAGCTATCACCACGCCACTCATCCTGGCCAGCCTATTATCGGGAATTACTGGCAGTCTATGAGGCGGTGCAGCATTTTCGTCATGTTTTAGAAGCGCAGCATGCCACGATATACACGGACCATAAACCACTAATTTATGCTTTCTCTCAACGTCGAGAAAAGTTGCCTCCAGTTCAGCTTAACCATCTTTCTTTTATTTCCCAGTTTACAACGGATATAGTCCACGTCAAGGGAAAAGAAAATGTCGTCGCAGACACCATGTCCCGAGTCGAAGCGATTCGGATCGAGGATGACTACGCGGCTTTAGCTGAAGCACAGGCTACCGACGATGAGCTCCGTAAGTTACAAACGGACTCATCTTATAATTGGAGAGAGTACAATTACCTGGCACTGATGTCTCCATCTTTTGCGATATGTCTACTGGAAAACCAAGACCATACTTGACCGAAGCTTTCCGCCGGAAGCATTTCGATAAGATCCATAGTCTTAGTCACCCAGGCGCACGATCATCTGCTCGCCTGATGGCTGACCGCTTCGTCTGGCCTAACATAAAGAAGCAGTGCCGTGAATGGGCGCGCACCTGCCTCGCATGTCAGCGAAGCAAAGTAACTAGACACGCGAACGCACCCTTGGAGATGTTTGCCAGCCCGTCCAATCGTTTTCGTCACGTGCACCTCGACATCATTGGGCCCATGCCCCACAGCAAAGGCTACCAGTACTGTCTGACAGCTGTCGACAGATTTACTCGATGGCCTGAGGCATGGCCAATGGTCGGCATCACGGCGGAAGAAGTCGCGGAAACCTTTACTAGAGAGTGGATATCTCGATACGGGGTACCCTCAATAGTAACAACCGACCAAGGACGTCAATTTGAGTCCACATTATTTCACCGACTCATGGACGTCTGCGGTACGAAGCGCGTTAGGACGACTGGATACCATCCCCAAGCGAATGGAATGGTCGAGCGCATGCACCGCACACTAAAGGCTGCGCTCATGTGTAAGGAAAATTCTTGGTCAACCGCCTTGCCCCTCGTTTTATTGGGAATGAGGGCGGCCCTTAAAGAGGACATAAAAACATCAGCTGCCGAGTTGGTTTACGGCGAGCCTCTCCGTCTACCCGGTGAGCTCGTCGTAACTCCTGATAAACCTGCCGAACTGCCTGAGGCGGTGGCAGATTTCGTTAGTAACCTAAGAAGTCACATGAAAGGTTTGAGAGCAATACCTGCTTCTCACCATTCCCGGAAATCTACATTTATTTTTAAGGACCTGATGGCGGCGACTCATGTTTTATTACGGGACGACACAGTGCGGCGGTCACTGCAACCACCATATACTGGCCCTTACCTAATTAAAGAGCGAAGTGGGAAAAATGTCGTCTTGGACATCAACGGCCGAAATGTAACCGTAAGTGTTGACAGAGTGAAGCCTGCACACCTTGAAGCAGAGGCGTCTAGTCGAGCTCCCAGCGTGCCTGCACCTGTCGTAACACCTACAGCATCGGATCCTCCTCAGCAGCCCGCACCTGCGAATGTTCCTTCTGATCCTGTCATTACCAGAGCAGGTAGACAGGTAAAGCTTCGAGAAATTTTAGATTTGTAGAATATTATTTTTTTATATATTTTTTTTTGCCTTCATTTTCTCCGTGGGGGGGTGGTGTGGCGAATTGCCTAGCATCCAAGGCTGAATATAATCATAACCTATCTGTGGTTGTGTAAGGAACCGAGAGATACTTGTTAGAAGTCAGAGGGTTTTGATCTAACGTTCCCACGAGTTTATAACATTGTTAATACTGTACCTATTGTTTTATTGTTATACTACCGTGATTAAAGTGAACTACATATATATCAGTAGACGTGTGCGTCTTTTACTTGCACCAATAACACCCACGAAGAAAGTCGTACGCCGTGCGACTTACACATTCAACGCGATTTTTAGTTCGGTGTCTGTGAGGAAACTTGCGAACGCAACTTTTTTACACATATTTACGAATCGTAAAACAAAGGCGACTGCACGTTTAAGGCGTAGCAAGGTTGAGAACCGGTTAAAATCAATGAAATTGTTAGCGACCTGATTGTTTCTAACGTCGACGTGGAGAGCGACTTCAGGTCGAGTTTCGGGTAAAGCTCCTGCAGTCGTTGGGTTTAAAGGCCACTGGGAACTATCTTCCTTCAAGAAACTAGGACCAGACCACCACAGATCAAGAGTCTGAAGGTTCGGATCCGTGGGCACATGCCGCCAAGTACAATTCCCAGTCTTGTCTAAAATGTCGGCAACATGGTTGCGAACAAAAGGCTCCAATTTACTAGGCATCATTCGTAGCCAACCTAACACAATGGTGGAGTCTGTCCAGAAGGTGGTACTCTTGAAGCAAAGCCTAAACGAACTGACTGCTTTTTCGTAAAGTCGGGCTCCAACTAACGCGCCACAAAGCTCAAGCCTTGGGATTGTAGTTGGTTTTAAAGGAGCCACACGGCTTTTAGCAAAAACCAATTTAACTAAAACGTCACCTCGCTGATTGGTGCTACGAAAGTACATGCACGACCCATATGCGCGCTCCGAAGCGTCAGTGAAAATATGACACTCAACCACGTCGTATGAGTCACACAAAACACGCCATGGGACCCGAATGTTATTAAGGGAAGGTAACTCACGTACTACATCCTCCCAACTCTTACTGATGTCCGGCGACAATCGTTCATCCCATGACAGTTTGTGCAACCATAGCTTTTGCAGCAGCATCTTCATGCTAATGATTTTAATTGTTTACTTAATGGATTAAATTCAATGTCATAATTTATAATCTTTTGTCAATCTAGGTAGGGACAATGAGATAATTTATTTTTTCTAATAATTTATACAATTTTATATTTGATAATAATAATAATAATAAATCAATCAAATGTTCATTTCAATATAAATGCATTTTTGATTATATGAATTAAAATCTTACTAGCTAGGTTATTTTAACTTATTGACTTAACCTAATACAAAAGTGTAATTCTAATAGTTAAATTATTTGCAATATTTTATAAATCTCACATTTTAATTGTTTACATTAAAGGTTGATCAATCAGCTTCTCAAATGGCCGAGGAAAAAGAGCTTATTAGGAAAAGAGGCAGTTACAAGGCTCAATTGACCCTGTTTACGACGTACCTAGGCACATTGGACGTTTCTTCGTTAACTCAAGCAGATGTTAACCAATTACAGTTGCGTGTTGGTAAGATCGAAATGTTGTATGAGCAATATGATGAAATTCAAGTTCAGTTAGAGTGCAAAGCTGAGAAGTTAGACATTCACATTGCTGACAGGGCCGAGTTTCAAAATACCTATTTTACATCACTTTCCACAGCTCAAGAGATAATAAATAGCGTAAACAAGAAACGTGATGAGTTTGAGTCGTGTAGTAACCGTGGTTCTCGTAGCTCGGGTAACCATAAGCTGGTTAAGTTGCCTACCATTCAATTGCCAAAATTTAGTGGGTCATATGAGAATTGGCTAGGGTTTCATGATACGTTTACAAATTTCATCCATTCTAACGACGAAATTGATAACATAAATAAATTTCATTACCTTAAAGCATCGTTGGAAGGTTCAGCCGCACTAGTTATACACTCAATTGAATTTTCTGGGAATAACTACGAGGTTGCATGGAAGCTCTTGTGTGAAAGGTTCAACAACACAAGACTGTTGCTACAAAATCACGTATCAGCTTTGTTTAACATTGAACCGATCACAAAAGAGTCATCAGTACAATTAAAACGTATGATAGATCAGGTAAACAAAAACCTACGTTGTTTGGAATCCTTAAATGAACCCGTTAAACACTGGTGCACACTCCTTATTCATATTGTTAGTCACAAACTAGATAATAAAACTTTTCGCGAGTGGGAGGAACACAAAGGAACCTTAGATAAAGATATACCTATTTCGTTTGACAATTTCGTCACTTTTATGCGTAATCGTGCCGACCTGCTTGAAACTTTAGAGTTGTCGAGTGCCTCAGCCACCGGTCAAGCTAGACAGCCGTCTAAGCACACTTCGAAACATAGGGCTATGCTTTCCACACAAGCTGTTAAACACTGTGTCACTTCACCACCGAAACCTTGTCCGAAGTGTAATGGCGAACATAACCTAAGCCACTGTTCTCAATTCCTCGCGCTAAGCAATGTCGAGCGACTTGAAATGTTGCCGAGTTATAAGGTGTGCTATAATTGCTTCCGAAGCGGTAATTATGCAAACCAATGCAAAAAGGCAGGCTGTAAAGTGTGTAAGCGCAAGCATAACTCGCTTATCCATGTCGCACCACCTAAACAAAACACAGCGCTGCATCACGCGTCCGAGCGTTCCGGGATCGACGGGCCGACTGCGCCTGCGCTGCCCTCAGCGCCCGTGACGTTATCGGCGAGAATTGCAACGCCGCCGCATTCCTTAGGTACGCAAGATGTGCTGTTGTCAACTGCGTTAATTAAAGTTTTAGATCGATATAATTGCGAGCATATTGGTCGAGCAGTTCTGGACAGTGGCAGCACATCGTGCATAATGTCAGAGGAGATGTGTAGTCGGTTAAACTTACATACCGATAGTGTCAATAAATCGGTTGTAGGCATAAACAATGCAATGACTCCAGTGGGCAAAATTTGCCGAGTGTTAATGAGGTCGTTAAACGATAGTTATTCGACTCATCTGCATTGCTTTGTTTTGCCATCAATAACTGACGTCACACCTTCTCAACCATTAGATCTTTCGAGAATTAACATTTCGGCCGATCTCTGTCTCGCGGATCCTAATTTTCACACTCCGTCTGCAGTAGACTTTATAATAGGTGCTGATCTCTTTTGGGATTTGTTAGGGTCGCGCAAAATCAAATTAGGTAGTGGACAGCCGATACTATGTGAGACACGACTGGGGTGGTTAGTCTCAGGCCCGATTAACAGCGGTCAAGTATCGACTCCGTCGCGTACAATTAAATGTAATTTTACGACTGTTACGTCTAGTCAAAATGTTAAAATTGCTTAATAATGAGATTCAGAACCAACTTCCGCGTTTTTGGCAGCTCGAAGAAGTTAGCCTTCAATCATCTCATTATTCTCCCGAGGAGAAGTTATGCGAAAAGCATTTTACGGAGAACACAACTAGGCTAGAGGACGGAAGTTTTTGCGTACGTTTACCATTAAAAGAGGATCCAACCGTTTTAGGTGAATCCATTAATCGTGCTAAGCATTGTTTCCTATCATTGGAGCGTAGAATCGAGACTCAACCGAGATTTAAAAATATGTACAGGGAGTTTATGGCAGAGTACCGGTCATTAGGTCATATGTCGGAATGTAATAGGGCCGCACCAGAACGTAAAGAGTACTTCATCCCTCATCATGGCGTCTTCAGGGAAAGTAGCTCTACGACTAAATTAAGGGTAGTTTTTAATGCGAGTTGTCCCTCTAGTTCCGGTGTGTCATTAAATAATATACAAATGGTAGGGCCTACTGTACAGGACGACCTCTTGTCTCTTCTTCTTCGCTTTCGGCAACACAAGTACATCCTCTCAGCTGATGTGGAAAAGATGTATAGGCAGATAGCTGTTCACCCCGATGACAGGTGTTTGCAACAAGTCATGTGGCGTGACGACCCTTCAGAAAATCTTAAGACATACGCCCTGAATACCGTCACATATGGCACAGCGAGTGCACCTTTTCTAGCGACAAGATGCCTTAAGCAGTAAGGTCTCAATTGCGAGGATGAGAAGATTCGTGAGATCATCATCCACGATTTTTATGTGGACGATTTACTCACTGGTGGGGATGAGTTGTCACAAGTGCTGACAGTTAAAGATAAAGTTACGTCTGCTCTTACATCTGCTTGCATGAATTTAAGAAAATGGAAATCTAACGAACCCCAACTAATGCTTGAATCTATTCAAGATCCTGTAAATTTAAATATAGGAGTGGCTGAGCCCAGTAAAACCTTAGGACTTGGCTGGCAGCCTGAGGCAGATGATTTGTGTTTCCCGGTAGGTAAACTAGCACCTAGCAGCAATACTAAGCGGGATATGCTTTCGGCAATCGCACAAATATTTGACCCACTGGGCCTGCTTGCTCCGTATGTCATTAGCATGAAGATGCTGCTGCAAAAGCTATGGTTGCACAAACTGTCATGGGATGAACGATTGTCGCCGGACATCAGTAAGAGTTGGGAGGATGTAGTACGTGAGTTACCTTCCCTTAATAACATTCGGGTCCCATGGCGTGTTTTGTGTGACTCATACGACGTGGTTGAGTGTCATATTTTCACTGACGCTTCGGAGCGCGCATATGGGTCGTGCATGTACTTTCGTAGCACCAATCAGCGAGGTGACGTTTTAGTTAAATTGGTTTTTGCTAAAAGCCGTGTGGCTCCTTTAAAACCAACTACAATCCCAAGGCTTGAGCTTTGTGGCGCGTTAGTTGGAGCCCGACTTTACGAAAAAGCAGTCAGTTCGTTTAGGCTTCGCTTCTGGACAGACTCCACCATTGTGTTAGGTTGGCTACGAATGATGCCTAGTAAATTGGAGCCTTTTGTTCGCAACCATGTTGCCGACATTTTAGACAAGACTGGGAATTGTACTTGGCGGCATGTGCCCACGGATCCGAACCTTCAGACTCTTGATCTGTGGTGGTCTGGTCCTAGTTTCTTGAAGGAAGATAGTTCCCAGTGGCCTTTAAACCCAACGACTGCAGGAGCTTTACCCGAAACTCGACCTGAAGTCGCTCTCCACGTCGACGTTAGAAACAATCAGGTCGCTAACAATTTCATTGATTTTAACCGGTTCTCAACCTTGCTACGCCTTAAACGTGCAGTCGCCTTTGTTTTACGATTCGTAAATATGTGTAAAAAAGTTGCGTTCGCAAGTTTCCTCACAGACACCGAACTAAAAATCGCGTTGAATGTAATAGTTAGGACATCCCAAAAGGAATCATTTCCAGAATATGACTTATTATTAAATGGTCAAATTTAGCCTAAAAAGAGTCCATTACTGAAACTTAACGTATTTCTTGATGAAAATAAAATAATGCGCGTCGGAGGTCGGCTTTACAACTCTGACTTTCCTTACGAGAAAAAGCACCCCTCGGTTATTCATGCTACTCATCAGTTTACGAAACTATTATTTCGATACGAACATAAACGGCTAATGCACGCAGGGCCTCAATTATTATTGTTTTCTATCAAAAAATTATATTGGCCAATCGGAGGTACCAACTTGGCAAAGGCGTGTTTTCGTCAATGTGTTAAGTGTATACGCATCAAAGGGCAAGTAGTCGCGCCATTGATGGGAAACTTACCCAAATCTCGTCTTACACCAGGTACACCATTCGAGACAGTTGGCGTAGATTACGCTGGACCGGTCACGTCTGCTAGCCGGCAAGGCCGTGTTTGCAGACTTGTAAAAGTATACATTGCAATTTTCATATGTTTTACCACGAAGGCCGTCCATTTAGAGTTGGTGGGCGACTTAACTAGTACTAACTTCCTGTCAGCAGTGCGTCGTTTTGCATCTCGTAGAGGTTTGCCAAGTAATCTGTATTCAGATAACGGAACGTCATTTGTAGGGGCATACAATGAACTGTCCAAGTTCCTGAAGGGCAACTGTAATTCGTTGTCTGAAGCTGCGGCTAGCGAAGCAATTAATTTTCATTTTATTCCCGCATATTCTCCTCATACAGGCGGCATTTGGGAAATTGGGGTTAAATCTACTAAATTTCATTTACGAAGAGTGCTGGATAATTGTAATTTGACGTATGAGGAGCTTAACACTGTCCTGGTCCAAATTGAAGCGATCCTGAATTCAAGGCCACTCACTCCCATGTCGTCGGATCCTGAAGATTCCTTGCCACTCACGCCTGGACACTTCCTCATCGGTCGACCTCTTACTTCACTGCCCGAACGAGACTGCAGAGACCATTGTGCACGCTACCTGACTCGGTACCAACGAATCGTGCAACTCCGTCAACATTTCTGGGCCAGATGGAGCAAGGAGTACGTGTCTCAGCTCCAAGTCAGGACCAAATGGCGAACAAATCAAGAAGCCTTGAAGCTCAATACCATGGTCCTTGTCAAGGACGACAACCTTCCTCCGTTGAAGTGGATGCTGGGCCGTATCATCGCCATTTTCCCTGGTTCCGATGGCGTAAGCAGAGTAGCGGACATAAAGACCGCCACTGGAACAGTGCGTCGCTCGTTCAGCAAGATATGCCCGCTACCAGTATCAAATATATCTGGTTGAAATGCAAGCTTTCAACACCCGGGGGCATGTTCAAGTCTCAACGTAGTACATGATACGCCTACAATTTAGTACGAGCAATGCTCCGCGCGTGAAGCTTTGCTGTCGTCTAGTTGCATGTAAACCTTTGTGTCAAAATTTTGTCTGTCATTCCTTCTTCCTTGTATCACACGTCTAGCGAGTACACGCATGTTGAATTTTCAAAACCAGAGTTTCACTTTTTGACCAATTCTGATCCCCGAACAGTCCCTTCAGTGTCGCTATATAGACTTTACACTGTATATACATTTTGTTCGAGCTGGTTCCTGGCCGGATTCCATTTGAACGTAAACAATAGGGATAATAAACTAGAGGTTCATAAAACTATTGTATTTTGAAGTGAAGGCTCCAGCACACCAAACGCGTGTCGTGAGCGTCGCGTGGTTTGAGCGACGCGACACCCAGCACACCGCAGGCGGGCGGCAGCTTCAACACGTTTCGAACGCGTGCCTGCGTTGCTCACGCCTTGCAGCCGCGTTCGGTGCGACATATTTAATACAACTTCGCGTGCCGCCATGTTTACCGGCACACCTGGGCGGGACGAACGCGTCGCGTCCGCAACGCGTCAGCGCGGCGTCGACGCGGCTACTAGTCGTTGTATTTTTTTACAAACGCGTGGTGGATATACGCGTGCGCCGTGCAATTTGTCACACCGAATGCATTAGCGAGGCGCAACGCGTTGAAGCTGCCGCCCGCCTGCAGTGAGCCAGGTGTCGCGTCGCTCACGCTACGCGAAGCGACGCGACGCTCACGACACGCGTTTGGTGTGCCGAAGCCTGCAGTTCAAACGCGTGCCCGTGCGTTACTTTTTGGTGTGCTGGGATCAACTAGCTTTGTTGTATTACAACTCGCGCGGGCACGCGTTCGAAGCACGTCGCGCCGTACACGCGTTTGGTGTGCCAGAGCCATGAGGTTTTTCAGTGTTATCTTTTTTTGTACTACGCTGCAACAACCACCATGTAATATGAATACATTTATTTGAGATTGTATGTTTTCGAAGTTGCAGGAATAAAATACAATATTATGTTATATTATTTACTAGCTTTTCCCCGCGAATCCGTCCGCGTAGTAGTCACTTTTCGCTTATCCCTCGGAAACTATCAAATTTTCCGGGATAAAAAGTTTCATATGTAACACATATCATCTCTCGACACGTCATCTCTGGTCTTCATCATCAGTTCCTCGTCACCAAGAGGTGATTTTAGAATACAAATTCTGAAGGTCTTACAGGAAATACCAAAATCGCTGTATGTGTGCGTATAACTTTTGAGGAGTTCCTTCGATTCCTCATGGATCCCTTCATCAGATGATTTGATATAGTTGACAATTAGACCACCTCGAAAGTAAACCCTTCAAACAAAAAATAATTTTCAAAATCGGTCTACAATTGACGGAGAAATCGGTGAACATTGTCACATGCGTACCGAATGCCCGGAGAGTACGCCACGTGACAAAAAACGGAATGGTACTAAAAATATGCAGAAACAGAAAGTTTGCAGAGTAAGATACTGAGAGACCTATGGAGTTATCTGGGACAATATTATAAGGAGCTTAATGAAACAGGTTAGTAATTATCACAGTATTTATTCCTATGCAGCTCTAGACATGATGTTTTTTTTTTTTTTTTTTTATTGATAATGGGTTTGCTCTTGACCAACTCCCGCCCTTGGAGGACGAAGATTCAGTCTACGATGTAGCGAGCTCACCCAGAAGATGCCTATTCACCCTAGCTTCAAATAGGTTCAGATTGTATGCACTCGGAAATACAGACGCCGGAAGCGCATTCCACTCCTTTGCAGTACGCATTATGAAAGATGATGCAAAGCGCTTCGTTCGAAAAGGCGGAATTTGAACCAAGTACGGATGGCATCCCGCGGTGCGCCTGGAAGTCCGATGGTAGAAAGGAGACGGCGGTATTAGCTCGTGGAGCTCCTGTGCACACTCCCCGAAGTACAGTCTGTAGAACACCGACAAGCAGGCAACTTTCCGTCGGTGAGCTAGGCTGTGAAGCTTAGCTTTTTCGAGAAAGTCGTGGCCGATGAGTCTCTTAGCTCTGCGTTCCACCGAGTCAAGTATGGCTAGTTGGTATTTAGCTGAACCATCCCAAAGGTGACTGCAGTACTCCATGCCTGATCGGACCTGAGCTTTGTAGAGAGATAAAAGCTGTCCAGGCGTGAAGAACCGCTTTACCCTATTTAGGATGCCCAGCTTTTTGGCCGCGGTTTGCGCTTTGTACTCAATGGTGGCACCAAAGTTGAGATTGGGTCCTTATTTCCCCTACTGATCTCCTAATAAAGTTATACATAGTTTTAATGCCCAAATTTCCCCTTCGGGCTCTGGTTTTATGTACGGTCAGCTGCAAAATTGCTTGGACACCGTGAGCACTCGAGTTCAAGTTCACAACAGGTAAACTAGATGGCGCAGTTCACTGAGCTAGTTAAATTGCTTTTACTGCAAATTCTTAACTCTTAAATTCTATAGGCGTAGTAGTGACATCTTGACAATAATTGACTAACTCAATCTTATAATCATAGCCTATTAGTCAATTGCTAAATATTTTATAGTTACTTATAGGTCATTTATTTTGACGACCTCAATTTGTTGTATGTTTTATATTTTTAGTGGTGTAGTTTACAGTCAATACGTAGACTATATAATAATCTGACGATCTCAGTATGTTTGCGTGTGTATTTGCCGTGTAATTCCATACTGTATGACTATTGAGAAATAAATGATTATGATTATGATTATGATATTTACTACTTAGCAATAGGACCGATATTTCGCCATATAATCTACATGAAACGGTGGCGCTATTTGTTAGCTCCATGCAAAAATACGGGTTGTGCTGATTGGACTGTAGTTCGAATCTTGTCCGTGGTGAATTATGTTTTTGTGTTTTTCATTTTATTAAACATAATTTGCTTATGCAATAAAGGAACATAATAAATATGTTTTAAATAAATAAATAAATATTTTTCTACTCATTCTCATAAATTATACTACTTTTGGTGTTTAAAATCATTTATTTCTTATAAAATTATTCAGTAAAATCAGTTTATCTCAATTTGACCAATTATTATCAACAGTTTACCAATTTTCCAACTAACTATTGAGGTCTTAGCTTAAGTATTCATTTCCGACATCAGAAAGAAGATTGAAGCTTCTCCACAATAACTAGTAATAACAAACATCATTTTAAAATAGGGACCGGGTTATAATGAAGCGCGCGGTTGTTTTATGCGTTAAAGTTTATTTTATATAAATTCAACACTGCGATTGCTGCTGCGTTGAGCATAAAACAACCGCGTGGCGTGCCTAAAGGTTAAACGCATTGTAATATAACCGTTTTACAAAACAATAAAACGGGTATTTTAAGCCGAAGGAAAGCGCAGCATTTAATGTGAAAGAGGTGTCTATACTCGCCTTTATATGCCTCTACTTACGTGTGTACCATGCTTTATTTCACCTGTCATGTGTCTATGATAACCGTTTATGGTCACCTAGCTAGGCGGGAATCCATCTTCGTCATTGTAGTCTTTACCAGGAAGAAATTCCTATAATGCTGCGCTTTCCTTCGGCTTAAAATACCCGTTTTATTGTTTTGTAAAACGGTTATATTTGAAGCCTACTGGAAAGCGCAGCATTTAATGTGGAAGACGTGTCTGTTATCTGCTGGTGACATATAAACAAAACACACAATGTTGATATAATAACATCATAACCAATCATGGAGGTTATAAAATATATCAGAATCGGAATAATGTAAAATATGTAAATTACCAAAATATTCATTTAGATAAAATGTAAAATAGCAAAATTATTAAACACATTTACCATCTAGTCGTGTTCAACATACCTAACTAAAGGGAAATATACCCTCAGATAAGAATTCACCTAATTCTTAAGGGACCAAATAAAACCTCAAAATGATTATTGTTAAAATTCAAATCCAAGAAAAGGAATTTAACAAATTATCACAGTCATTATGTTTCTGCGCTTTATTTATTTTTCGGCAATAATATGTTTTGAAATTATTTAGTAGTAAATATTTTCTAAAGGTTTATTTTGTAACCATGCTAAGGAAGGCACTGCGCGAACTTATGGGATTGGAATTTAGAGTATGCCTACCCCGCATAACACAGGTCTTACCCATCTTTCAATTGAACTATGTACTAGCGGGCTTAGCTATACCCTTAATAGTAACTTATTAAACTCTTGAATCTTATTTTCCTTAATCCTTTGTTATTCTATCCCTGATCCATCAAAAACACAATTAACTAAGTTCACAAGTCAACCTTGTGAGGATATTTCCTGATAGTTGACTGACGATAACGACTGTTAACTATCTATCTGTCTTTGAGTCAAAATAGGCTGGTTACTATGAAACAGTAAGTCCAATACTTCATAATCATCCCTTTAATTCATGCTTCAAACTAAATTGAGAAAAATAGATGAAGATAACAATAAGTTTGTGCTTCAGCATTGGCCCCGGGCCACAGAATTATTGAATCTCTGTGATTCTTGAAATTCAGTCTACTTATACTTATATTAGTATCCACAAGCCATACAGTTTTCGTTCTGCAGCTAATAGTAAAAAGTAACAGCTCAATATAACATATCAAGCAGTGCCATTTAGCTGATTACTACCTAAGGGTCCTATATAGGGGAATTTGAAGGAGTTGAACTTGGAATCAGCTATAGCCTTTAGTTAGTCTATCTCACTAAAAAATTAGAAGATATTGCCTCGTTTTGCCCACGGTATGCTGCGATTGCAGACTATTGTGCACCAATATTGTGCCACAGTATAATCCTGATAGTCTTTCAGGTGAGTGTGGGTGTGGGCAAACATCTGGCTAACTCTTCTGCTTGAGATACTTTAGGGTTTGAACTGGTCTCTGTACACCCTGAAAAAGCATCTACTTAGTGGGGCTTCAAAAGATCTGTTTGCTCCCTTATCTAAGGTTACTATCTTTTGCCCACGCCTCCAAATTTCCAAACTTTAATGTACCTCTGGTGAGGGGAAACTTGGTACTTATAGTACGAACAGATGGTAGGACGGGTTTGGAGATCCGCTCTCCAGAACCTTGCGTCCAAACTGGGACTATTAGAAGATATGTGCCCAGCGCCCTGTATAGAATATTCTATCACACGGGATTGGAAATCTGTTCTCCTGTACTAGTCTGGAACTACTAGGCGATTCACGGGATTGGAGATCCGTTCTCCAGTACCTAGAGTCCGGTCCGCCCGAACTACTAGGATATGTGATATATGTGCCCAGTGCCCTGTATAGAATGATCTATTACTCGAGACTGGAGATCCGCTCTCCAGTGTGTTTGAGTTGTTGGTATTACTAGGAAGTAAGTACCGAGTGTTCTGTATGGAACATTGAGGCACGGTGGAGAAAATATCCACCTGATACGGTAGTTTCAGGCTCAACTGAAGAGTATCTGTAAATTCTGTGTAGTAATCCTCCACATCAACTATAATGTATTTGGTTACTACAGCAGAGCAGATCGAGGTAAATACGTCTATTTCTGACTTTCCTCAACAGCTGAACACCTCCGTGGTGAGCTTGGTTGTCAGATCAGATGCCAATCGGATAACAGCCTGCCCCGAGACAAGCAATTTGCAATGGCATTGTATCTACTCAGAAGAGCAGGCACAAATTATATTGAACTGATCAGTCAGATCCAATAGTTGAAAGGTCAATCAGTAGCCATATTAAGAAAGTACCACTGACTAAAAAAGTCAGATAAGGTGACTTCAGAATCACAAACCGATAATCCTGGTCTTACAAGGTCTATAAGAATTAAAAATGCTCTTGAGCATTTAGAATTATAAAAACAAAATCTTTGTGTCTAAAATAATGCTCATTGAACGTACAAGTGTCATGTCTTTAAAAATTAGGAACAAGTTATAATATGTATGAATGTAGATCGTGCAAAAGCCATGACTGTAATGTGTAATACTTTTTTTTTTTTTTTATTATTTATTTTAAAAAATTTTTATATTATGAATTAATTATGAATTATTTATGAATCCAAAAATTATCATATCAGCCAAAATCACATCCACTGATGGACATAGGCCTTCCTCAAAGATCACCACTGTTGGGTCCTGTGCTACTCCTAAAGTGATGAAATTGAGTAAACATTTAAAAACTAATGGACTTTGTTTGACACTTAATAAATTCTTTCCTTATGGATAAGAACCGATTTTTGGTAGTTGACTTGCCACTTTAAGCTCTCCAGCAACTCCAAGGCCGCCGAGGCCTGCTGAGTCCGTATGGAGTGGTCCTGATAGACCAACAGGAATCCATCTAGGTAAACTAGCATGCGTCTTCCTCTCTTGTCTAGCTAGGATTTTTGCAATCCAGTAAGAACTGCCTGTGAAAAGGCAGGGGGCAAAAGGGTAATGAAGACATCTGAGGTACTTCTCCCTTGTTAATGAGGTGGAGGAATAGCCATTGGAACTAGCAAATTGGGTAATTCTAAATTCCTGGTCTGAAATCTAAAGTTTTATTAGCCAAACTTAAGGCTTCTTAAATTCTGGTACTGCAAGGATATAAGGTGAACATTCTTTGTGCCAACATAATTGTTGAAAACCTGCAGATTAAAAATGGGTCCCGAAACCCTGTCTTTCTTTGCAGCAACAAAAACTTTAACAAAAAGCTGCTTAATACATTAAAAACCAAAGAATCTTTAAAAACCCTTTAAAGATCAGAGATCTTAAATTCGTTTTATTACCTGAACAAAAGGTTCTGTAAAAAGCTATTAGCTTATTATATAGCTTCTAAAAAGAAACTGATTATTAATTACATAATAAAGCTGTTGGCACCCGATATATTCAACTTTCCTAGAATAGAACAGAACTAGGCATTTACCTTTAAAGAGTAGCTTCCCACTTCCCTTGAGTAAAAGGTAGCAATATTACTTTTCCTTACTAAAATCCATATATCGATGGCCCCACCGAATAAACGTGCAAAGGTTAATACAGTAAAAAAATTTTTTTGCCGATTTGGATTCCCCATGCTGTAATACACCCCCCCTATTTTTTTGAGGGGGCCACGCTTATTATTTTCCGATTTATTAAAGAAAATACTTTTATTCTACGGAAAATATAATCAGCGACACCACACGAATAGTGTTATTCTCACTTGTTACACAAATTACAATCCATCGCCTAAACACGAACAAACGTGCGTGAGTCTAAAACATTTTTGTTCAAAACTTTACTAAATTTTATATTTGTGTATTATTCTGATGCACGCTTTTTGGTGTTATGAACGATATGAATTTTGAGAGTATCGCTTCTTGCAGTATAAAGTCGCTATAAAAATTATAGTAACAACTGTTTGCTATTTAATAAAATAACACTCACATTGTGTAATAACGGTTGCAGCATAGAATTTCTCTACGTAATATTGTAATAATTCAAAATACGAATATTCACTTATAATATTCTACGCGTCAAATTTCGTTTGATGAGCTTAGACTTTCTTTGCACCTGTTATTAAAACAGCAATGGCTGCTTAGTTGAAGAAAGAGAGGGACAGGGAGTTGCGCGTGACATCAAGACTAGCTAGTAAACGTTTGCAACGCGCACTAGGTGCATTGTCGGCTTAATTCTAAACTATCGAGCGTGCTCGTACATGGTGCCAAATTTAAGAAAGTGAAAGAAAATTTAAGATTATTACGGTGAGGTTATCTTATCCAGACGTTTTGGATCACGCACAATCACCTCTTTGACGCTGTCGGAGACCCGCGGTTGAGAAAAGTAACGAAATGAAAATGTTTACATTGGATCCTTGTTCCGGAGCAACGCCTTCACCAGCCAGCGGTGTGCCGAAGTCTGCGCCAGATTTAGAAGGTATATTCCAATACAGGTAGGTGGTGGTGGCGATCGTGCAAACCACGATAAATGCGATGAAGATGTAGTGATGCGTCTGATAGGATGACTTCTTCTTGACTTCGAATGCATTCTGTTGTTCTTTTACCGCCTCTATGCTGACCTTTATTCTGTCTAGAGCTTCTCCATAGTCTTCAATTATAAAGCGGTAGTTTTTCTCCACAGTTATTTATTACGGATTGCTGTATATACATGTCGTTGATTGTGATGTCACTGTGGAAGTTGGTATGAGAATGGATAACATGGTGCTCCCGTTTCTATCGTAATGATTCCTGTGCCCTGTAACAAGAGTGGCGTCACGCCTTTCCTTTTCGAGGTTGACTGCTAAGTATTCCGATGTTACGGCGACTCGCTGAGTGGTGTCCGAGACGATTTGCGGAATTGGAATACAGAATTGACGCAGGGTAGTGATAACTCGCTAGGAAGTTGTCCAGCGATTTATTTAGTCGTTCCTCGAATTGTTCCGGCTTTAGAAGGTTGGCATCATTTATCAAGTCCAGTAGTAGCCTTTGTTGTGGACGCCGCAGGTTGTCCATGTCCATCCCTGGGGCGAGTGCTGTGGCAGTCGTATACTGTTGTCTTGGCGGTCAATCTTGTCTGATTCTGCTAAGTGTTTGTTAATAGCCGTGAATTGTTGATTCATGACTTGCTTATATCTTTGTAAAAGTCTATATTCCTTCTATTATCGACGTGTGATTTTTATACCTACAACTGTAGTATGATTTTCGTTGTTGCGGGTAAGTTGGATATCTCTGTCATATTGTTGGGGAAATCTCTCGTCCGGTACGCCAGAAAGTGAGTTTACGACTTAACCCACGCCGTTAATAAGACCACGTCTTGTTCTTTTAGCGTGTGATCCATTTTCAGTCGATAATTAGGTCGTTATAATGTTCCAATTTTCTCAAGTCATGTTGTAGTTGTGTTGTGCTGTGTAGTTGTATTAATATAATAGCACCACCGTTGGTGCCCATTTAAACTTGAATACTTGCATGATGGGTGTCCGTAACTCTTCCTAGTAACTATTTCGCCGGAGGTATGTTATCCTCTTTCACTAAGACCATGTCTCCGACTTTCAAGACTCTTTTGACAGTGGTCTATTACTCCGGGTCTGTAGTGTTTGCAGGTATTCAGCCAGTTTTCCGGTTAGTTGCCACCATGTTCGAAGGTTACGTGGTTCTGTTTCTGGCAAAAAGGGAGAAATGCCCCGGAGTGAGGTAATCAAAGTCACCTATGCCCTCTGTTAGAGGTGTACTATTAAAGGTCTGGAGTTGAGACAGTTCTCTATTTATGCCAGGAGGGTGGAGTAAATACTCTTTAAGTGTTCGTTTTTGTTCACCAATCACTTGTCGTAGTTGGTCTTAACTGCAATCTCCCACTCTCCATTATCTGTAGGCTATGCGGGCGCGGTAAAGTTCCATTCAATGTTTGAGCTGGCCCAGTGTATCCATGATCTCGGTGTTTATGTAACGTTTAAGAGCTTTTCCTTTTTCTTGTGCCAGCACCTTTGCCGCAATAATAAAATTGATACCGTTGTCACTGTAGATGTGTAGGGGTAGACTTCGTCTAGCGCCTATTCTTTTAAGAGCTGCCAAAAAACGTTTCGGTGCTTAAATCTGACACCAGTTCTAAATTTATTACAAGGTGAGTACCGTAAACACGAGTAACTTTAACTTTAGCCCCTATATTTCCAGCTTTTCTTCGTATATTTTGCAATTTTAAGTAACAAATACTTTCTTTAGAATACGTAGTGAAAGTCCGTATAATCTTTTTTGATAAAAATAAAAAAGTAAAGTATTTTTATTGGGTGGGCAATGTTACCCCCCAGGGCTAAAGTAACCCGTGTTTACTGTATGTGTTTACTTTACAAATCCATTTTTAACCAAATTTTTATTAAATTCACAAAAAAACAAAAGGTATATTAAGTTTAAATTGTAAAAAAGAAGACAAGTTTAGTTACAAAACATTAACAAGAACGCCTTAGTTATTGTTAAGAATATTTGCACAAAATTGTCTTACGCAATCTTGCACAAGTAAGCGTGTTACTGTTTAAAACTGATATTAACAATAGTGTATTTCTTCCTAAAAAAGCATGCGAGAGCTTAGTACCCATCACAGCAGTAGTCTGGATTCTACGCAAAAAATAACGCAACATTGCATTACATTTAAAATAGTCGGACCTTATAACACGAAAAAACGTGTAAACGTTTAAAGCACGTACTATCTGCGCTTATCTACACTAGAATAAAAAAAAAACATGCTTTTTCTCAATTTTCTTGAAAACTAGCATTTATACTTAATGTGTTATAAAGTTAATAGAAAGATTATTTTAAAATCTATCTATTTTATGTACATGTTATATACCAATTCTGTCCCATTTGCTCATAATCACAGTTCTAACGTTTTTATTTTTTCCTGTAAAATTAGCTTTTTTCACATGCACGTTTATTCGGTGGGGCCATCGATATGACTTATTGGAATAAATGATTTTATCATATTTCGGACTCACATCCATAACTTATTAATAATTTTAATAACTATTCTATAAAAATGGCAAGAAATGTTCATATTTTCTAAAGACTGGGAGCTGATACCAGGCCTGTAGACCACCCTGAGTTGAAATGAAATATTTCAATTTCACTTTTTGAAAGTAACTCTCTATGCCACAAAAATTTAAATAAAGTCAACTCTTACTACTTTATGATTAAGGCGATGAGCCAAAGAGCATAGACAATATTTTATTGATAAGAACATTTGGGTTTATATCCTCCGGAGATTTGACTACCCAATTAACTACTGCTTGCAGGCCAGAGATCCGCTCTCCTCCTGAGCAGGGTCCTCTGTTATAACTGGGCATGGGAGAAAGCCGCCGTGGCCGTCTCTTTGCCCATGGAATAATCCTTAGCTGAGTAAACACATTCACCGCCGCTTAATCTCCAAATATATGTAATTTTGACACGACAGTGTGTCACCGGCGACGAATGTGTTAAAGTACACCAGACCGTCATTACGTTTTCAATCAATCAATCAATTCGTTATTTGCAATAAATACGGTACAAAAGCTCTCAAACATACCAATTCAATAAAACCTGCTGTAGCAAGTTGAGAACATACTACGGGGAATTTAACTCACTTTCGGTGGGCAAAAGTCAGTGTACCGCACATTACAAGAAAGAGGGTTGTCTCTGTTCGATCTAAAATTTGATCATCAGGCAAGATTGCAATTATACCACTGCTCATCGCAGCAAATCATGCAAAACATGTCAAAAGACCCACCTGAGCTCATGAGGGCGTCAATCCGTAGATCTCGTTTATTTGGGAGCCGCGAGGAAGTACATTCATCCTCTGAGGACGAGAAATTGGAATAGCTAGCTGGAACTCGACGATCGACGAAGCCGACTTAGCACGTGGACTTTGCGCCGCGTTGTCTTCTGACTTCATCGTTACACGTCACTATCGCGACACCCACTAATACTTATTTAGTAAAAGAATTCTCTTTTAATTTTACTGGAAAACACTTAAAAACAAAGTTTTAATTCTTAATCGTGTTAATGGCGGCGAGTCAAAACACACAATGACGAAGATGGATTCCCGCCTAGCTAGGTGACCATAAACGGTTATCATAGACACATGACAGGTGAAATAAAGCATGGTACACACGTAAGTAGAGGCATATAAAGGCGAGTATACATTCAGTCAACAAAGTATCGGGAATGGATGATTTGTTTATGGTTCCAAATTCAAATTTTTGTTTTTTTTGTTGTTGTTAGATTGGCACAACTGTTTTCTATTTTGGCGCGGAGTTTGAGTTGCATCTGTTATTTATATTAAATACAGTGCTGTTTTTAGTTATATCATATCTAGTGTGTATTGCGAATTTCATAATGGACAAAAACATTGAACAAAGAGTTTGTCTTAAATTTTGCATCGCCAATGGAATTTCGTGTTCGGAGTCACTGAAAATGTTACAGAAGGCTTACGGTGATTCGACTTTATCAAAAACACGTGTTTATGAGTGGTACAAAGCGTTCAAAAGCGGTCGAGATGTGATGGAAGATTTGCCTCGCTCTGGTAGGCCATCAACGTCTGCAACTGAAGTTAACATCGCAAAAGTGAAGGAAATAGTGACTGAAAATCCTCATTCAACTTTGAGAGAGATAGCCGCCGAACTTTCTGTATCTCACGAGTCGATCCGTACTATTTTAACTAATCATTTGGGTATGAAACATGTTACCGCTCGGCTAGTCCCAAAAGACCTGAATTTTCTCCAAAAACTCAATCGCATGAGAGTCGCTGAGGACATGCTAGAACGAGTCAATTCCGACCCAACATTCATGAAACGCATTGTTACTGGTGACGAGACGTGGGTTTACGAGTTTGACATGCAAACTAGTCAACAAGCTTCGGAGTGGCGCTTCGTGGCACCCGTTTTCAATCGGTAGAAGACATAAAGGAGAATTCGCGCCGAGAACTGAATTCAATTCCGGAAACAGCGTTTAAAAAATGTTTTGATGATTGGATTATTCGTTGGCGTAAGTGTATCGTTTCTGAAGGAGCATACTTTGAAGGTGATAAAATAAATTTGGATGATTAACAAACAGTTTGTGTATTATTGATCTTTTCCCGGTACTTTCTTGACAGAGTAGTAGACACCTCTTTCACATTAAATGCTGCGCTTTCCAGTAGGCTTCAAATAGCTATATTTTATAGTTTTGATCATGATCACTCATCAATAAATTGAAAGTTCTCCTAGCCAAATACATTTTATTGTCACACACCAAAAAAGTCGACATAGAAATACAATTAATTTAAAATAAAGACAAATTAACTCGGTCGTGTGACAAAGGAGGCAATAAAGTATTTCGTTAAACTTAAAAAAGGCAAAATAAACATTCACAATTTGTTTATTACATTTATGTTACTACGTTTTTATTTTTACGTAGTGATGATGATGATGACGTAATACGTTAATCACAACCCGGTCTCCACTAAATGTAAAAGTCTTTAGTTGCAACTTAATATTTAGTGTAACCCCCACCTTGTTCGATCACAGCTTGCAGACGGGAGCGCATTGAGCCGACGACATTTTTACACAGATCTGACCCGCGAATACTGTCCCATATTTTTAAGCAATGAACCTCTAAAGCTTCTGGTGTTCGCTCATTTTGGTTATCCCATCGTTGGACGATAACGCCCCACAAATTTTCGATAGGATTTAAATCCGGCGATCTAGCAGGCCAAGGAATAATTTTAATATTATTATCGTGCTGGCTAAACCACTCCCGGACACTACGCGAACGGTGTATCGGACAATTATCTTGCACGAAAGATATAATTGGCAACTGCTCTTCAGGATACACATTCCGGACGGTAGGCAACATGGTCTCCTCCAGCACTTCCACATAGTTAGAACTATTGGCTCGACTTGGTAGCCTTACTAGTTCTCCCGGGTCAGCTCCACTCATCCACCCCCACATGTTCACTGTAACGCGACCAGATTCCATGCTGGGCACTACGTGGTCGCTATTCCACCGCGTATTATTGCGACGCCACAGACTTAGACGTCCATGTTGACTCGATTTAAAAGTCTTTTCATCAGTAAAGATGACATTAGACCAATCTAAATCCAAATGCTCCAAAGCAAACTCTAACCTTGCTCTTTTGTGATTTTCTGTCAGCAATGGTTTGACTGCATGCCTACGATAATGCAGGCCCTCACTGTGAAGAGCTCGACGAACAGTGTCCACACTTGTGTTAAATAAACCTGCGTAGTGGTTAGTCGGTATAAAACCATTCTCCTCGTAATCCACCACCATGGCTTGACGCTGCGGCGCGTCTATAAGCCGTGGTCTGCCTATTCTTTGACGGTGTAGCACAGATCCTTGTTCTTCAAATCGGCGTACCCAAAGAGCCACGGTTTTCCGCTATAACAAAAAACAATAATTAATATAATGATAATTATTTTGTATAAACAAGACACTTAAAAATACTCACGTTTACTCCTGTCTCTCTGGCTATATCCGACAAATTCTTGCCTAAGTTATGCAAAACAATTATTTGCGATCTAGTAAATAAATCAAGATTGCAACGCGAACTCATTTTTATGAAATGGAGTAATAAAAACTCAGCAACCGAACGAGGAGCAGTGAACAAAGGAACGAGCGTAAGTTAATGTAAAAACGAAAATGGTATTTACAAATTTTCATACTACCCTCTTTTGATACTAACGTATTTTTTAGAAAGTAAGCTGAATATAAACATAAAGTGATAATTAATTTTGACAGGCTAATAAAACGTTCGGTAGTCGAACGGCGTATGACATTGCCTGCGATACAAGAGTTCAGAGATCGATTCCGCTCGGTAAAATGGATTTTGTGTTTTTTAAGAATTTAATAATTATGTAAGTTCGGAAGTGTGGACAGACGAATAGGTAATGTTTAACAAATATGCAACTTCTTGGATCCTGGGCAAGGACCATATATAATAGGACTGACAATCTTCATACTACGCACCGTACTCCGTTAGTTAGTATCTTTCTACGTGGCTAGATGCCGCTAAGAGTACCAATTCATTCAAAAGTCGTAATTTTACAATTTCTATGTGACGCGCAAGCGTGAAGTAACAGCCATCGAGCGTTCAACGACATTCCAATTGATACAGTAAAAAGTGAATAGATGGCGTTAGGTGCGAGGATGTTTCATTACTACGTTCCGTCCGTTCCGGCTCACTTCACTATTTTTAAACTATTATTTGTACTTACATAATAATTACTTACAAATGAAATATATTTCAAAGTTTGTTTACCTTATTATTTATAATTTAATTTCGGAACCCAAATAATGTCCGCAATTATATTTTAGTTTAAAAAGATTAAAAGAAAGTTTAGATTCTGCGCGAATTGAAATGAAAATTGAAACGCCAAACCTTAAAAAGTTATAAAAGAGAAGCAGTGATGTCACTTTAGGATATTTTCTCAAGATTTAGGGTAAAAACACTAAAAACAGAACTCAAAGTAAAGTAATTTTTTCGTTGAATCGCATTTTGTTTTATCGTCATAACATTTATTTATTTAATTAACATAACACTTAGGTTGGTACCTAAGACAATATACTCCTCCCTAATGGCAATATGCATTTTGATGTCATCAGTGGTAATAATATTAAAGGCTTATAAAATTATAATTTATTATTAATAGCTTAGATGTACCCACGTACTTAAGATATTCACTATCTCAATCTCTATCCATTTAAATAAAACTGGTCGAACTGTGTCGAAATTGTCGAAAAATACTGAGTAAACTGACATGTACACCTGTTTTAGTGTTCCTTAACGAAAGTGGGAAAACAGGGTCATTGTGCAAAATGTTTATTTTAAACCATAGTTTAAATTTGGGTTTATTTTTCAATAACGCTACAAAAGTGGGATAAAATTTGACAAAGGCTAGGGTAAAGTGAAAAATAGACCTGGCAACACTGCTGCATTGCTTTTAAGGCGCGTCACACACGGAGCTATAATATATATTAATATACCAAAATATATATTATATTATAGCTAAGCACCACACACGACAAAGATACCAAAATATATTCATTTGACTCGTCGCTATCCTAGCGAGCGCACGATTTCAACATGTACAGGATGTTCTAAAAGTGAAATATGGATTTAATATTAAATTATTCAATAATGGGTATTGCTATTCAGATAATATTATATGGTTTCCATAGCAGTGCGTGGGTGTACTGCACACTATTTGAACGAACGATATACGTGTAAACTCTATATATACATAATAGCGACACTGAAGGGACTGCGCATTTTATGGCGTTATTCAGAGTTGCCGTTGAATGGAGAGAAGAAAAATCAATATTATTTTAGCATTATAATATGAATTTTATTTATAATTCTATATATTATATAAAAGGCAATGTCCGGTTGACTGACTGACTCATCAACGCCCAGCCCAAACCGCTAAAGATAGAACTTTGAAATTTTGAGGGGCGGTTGAGTTTGCATTGTAGGCGTCGTTTAAGAAAGGATTTTTCGAAATTCAACCCCCAAGTGGTAAAAATTGGGGGTGGAAGTTTGTATGGAAGTCATTCATTTTTGAAGTCAAAGACCTGAAAATTGGTACAAAGGCTAATTTACAAATAAAAAATAGTACTTTCGGCGATTTTGGATAAACTACCTCTAAGGGGTGGAAATGGGGGGTTAAAGTTTGTATGGGAGTTTGGTCGTTTTTCAAGTTAGAAACGTGGAAATTTGAATATAGGCTACTGATAACAAATAAAAAAAACTACTTTCGGTGATTGTGGATAAACTACCCCTAAGAGGTGGAAATGGGGGGTTAAAGTTAGTATGGGAAATTGGTGGTTTTTCAAGTTATAAACGTGGAAATTGGTATAAGAATACCGTTAACAAATAAAAAATACTATTTTAGGCGATTTTGGATAAATTACCCTAAGGGGTAGAAATGGGGGTTAAAGTTTTTATGGGAGTTTGGTCGTCTTTCAAGTTAGAAACGTGGTTATTGGTGTATAGGCTACTGATAACAAATAGAAAATACAACTTTTGGTGATTTTGAATAAACTACCCCTAAGGGGTGGAAATGAGGTGTAAAATTTGTATGGGAAATTGGTGGTTTTTCAAGTTATAAACGTGGAAATTGGTATAAGGCTACCGTTAACAAATAAAAAATCCTACTTTCGGCGATTTTGGATAAACTACCCCTAAGGGGATGAAATGGGGAGCGGTAATCTGTATGGGAGTTTGTTCAATTTTAAAGTTAGAAACGTGGAAATTGGTATATAGGCTAATGTTAACAAATAAAATCATAAATTTTTTGGCAATTTTGGAAAAACTACCCGTAAGTTGGTGAAATGAGGGGTGGAAATTTGTATCCGAGTTCGGTCAATTTTGAAGTCAGAAACGTGAAAATTGGTATATAGGCTACTGTTAAAGGCTAAGGGATGAAATGAGGGTGGTAATTTGTACGGGGGACCAAACTGGTCAGTTTTAAAGTTAGAAACGTATAAAATGTGTATTTAGGGTACTGTCAATAAATAAAAAATGCTTTCAGTGATTTAAGATATACTACCCCTGAGGGGTTGAAATGGGGGATAAAAATTTGTATTGGAGTATGGTCATTTTTGAAGTTCGAAATGTGTGAATTGGTATATAGGCTACTGTTAACAAATAAAAAAAATATTTCGGCGAATTTGGATAAACTACCCTTAAGGGGATGAAATGGGGGGCTTAAGTTAGTACGCATACTTACGCAATCGGTCGAATAACTAATAAGTTCAAGATGGCGGGTACTTTTTCTCATTCTGTCAACGGATTCGTTGTTGGAGACCACACAAATCCCCAGATATCGATTTTGGAAGAAATCTGTCAAATAACTAAAAAGTTCAAGATGGCAGCTACTTTTTCTCATTCTGTTACCGGATTCGTTGTTGGAGACCACACAGATCCCCAGATATTGATTTTAGTAGCAATCGAACAAAAAACTAAAAAGTTAAAGATGGTGGATTCTTTTTCTCATACTGTCAACGGATTCGTTGTCGGAGACCACTCAAATCCCCTGATATAAATTTTGGAAGCAATCGGTCGAATAACTAAAATGTTCAAGATGGCGGATTCTTTTTCTTATTCTGTCAACGGATTCGTTGTTGGAGACCACTCAAATCCCCAGATATCAATTTTGAAAACAATCGGTTGAATAACTAAACAGTTCAAGATGGCGGCTACTTTTTCTCACTCTGTCAACGGATTCGTTGTTGGAGACCACACAAATCCCTAGATATCGATTTTGGAAGCAATCGGTCGAATAACTTAAAAGTTCAAGATGGCGGCTGATTTATTAGATAATTTTCACAGAAGATAATTTTTAAATAACGCTTTATAATTAACAAAAAAATAAAACCGTCTTCAAAAACCCACTAAAAAGGGTGAAATAAAGACCGGCCTCCTAGGAGTTCTAGGAATTGCCTATTTAGTGTTTGATAGGTACATGAAATATATATGACACAATGATTCTTGCCACCGACTTCGATATATTTGGTCCTGGCTCGAGCCCTGGTTAAAATATGTATTTGGTCCTGGTAGGTTTACGTACCTACTGACCTACGTAAAATTACAGCTTTCTAGTACTAACAGCCTCTAAGCTAGGCAGCGGACGGACGGACATGGCGAAACTAGGTAAGTATAAGGGTTTCTTGTAGGACTACGGAACCCTAAAAATAAAAACATTTTAATCTGACCCATATTTGCGGCAGCGGGAAACGGTAGTAGGTACATAATTATTCTAATCCGTTTTCATTTATTAGGTATACTATTACCTACATCCTTGATGGTTACATCCATATTTTACGAAAAACAAACTTCTTACATACAAAACTTTTCTAACAGCACCAAATTACGTTAGTGACTGTTTAGTTCGTGGAAAATCTCGAATTTGTCAATATATGCGTAATTTTATCTACATTTTACCAGTGCACCAACGCCATCTAGTTATTTTATGCAGCAAAAATTGGCAAACCAGCGAGCAACCTTGAGCAATCAATGATTCCAGAGGTAGTGCCATCTATTAAATACGACCTGTTTCACGCTGTTGACGAGTAAAAAATATAATATTTAAAAGTTGTGTATAGAAGTGATATTATGGTGTTAAAATAAAGCACTTAGACGTTTGTTCTTAAAAAATAAAAAAATCACGAGAAAATAATGGTGAAAATAACATTTTTGCCACTTCCAGGCTACAAAGCAGCGCCATCTAGTTTTAATACCGAATTTTGAGCTATTTCAGAGTTACGTTTTTTTGTATGTGATTGTCAGTCCTATTATATATGGTCCTTGATCCTGGGGAAAAAATATTTTTCATATTATAAGGTAACGCAGCGCCATCTAGTGAGATCTGACTGAACCAGTAAGATTTACAGATAGCTGCTAACACACCACGAGCAGACAGATGGCGTCGACATTCGCCTTCATAGCATTTTGTTAGTCAGATGTTCAAGCATTTTTGCAGCCTACTGTACAATAGACTTATTTCGTTTTGATGGAATAATATTTTCTCCCTGTATTCGTTCTTTAATATTTTCATTTGATAAATTTTGCTCTCCTACCTCCATGGCATCCTCCAGCTCAACATCATTTACATTTTGTTCCAAATTTACCCTTGTACTCTGTACAGGACGTCTTCGTTTCATATTTCTCGTCTCCATTTTTTCTTACTTTATTTTTTTTATTTATCTATTTTTTTTATATATTTTTTTTTGCCAGTGTGTGTGTGTGTTGCCAGTGATGACATACGGATCTGAGACATGGTCGCTTACAATGGGCCTCATAAGAAGGCTCAAGGTCGCTCAAAGGGCGATGGAAAGAGCTATGCTAGGTGTCTCCTTGCGAGATCGAATCAGGAATGAGGAGATCCGCAGGAGAACTAAAGTAACTGATATAGCTCACCGAATAGCAAACCTTAAGTGGCAGTGGGCGGGGCACATCGCTCGCAGAACCGATGGCCGTTGGAGCGGAAAGGTTCTAGAGTGGCGACCGCGAACCGGGAGACGGAGTGTCGGCAGGCCTTCCACAAGGTGGACCGATGATCTGATAAAGATCGCGGGAAACCGCTGGATGACAGCAGCAGAGGACCGATCGTTGTGGAAAACCTTGGGGAAGGCCTTTGTACAGCAGTGGACGTCTTGCGGCTGTTGATGATGATGATGATTTTTTTTTACTTCATTTTTTTAAATATCCTGTTATTTGACAATGAACTTATTGTAGAAGCCAATATTTTTTATAATAAATTTCGCTTTACAACAATAAGTTTTCCTATTACAAAGTGTTAATTTTTTTTTTTATTATTATTATCAGAACCATTAACCAAATGCTTTCCACTGCCTTCTATTTAGATATTAATCCAATTTTTAAATTATAAACATTTTATCCTTAATATATTTTGCTTGTTAACTTTATAGTAAGTTAAATGTGTATTGATTGTCAGGCGCAGCAAACATATGAAAATGTCCTCTCATAATTATTGTTTATTTAAGTAATAAACAATTTGTAAACCGCTCGGGATAGTTATTCTGAATGATTAAAAGTCTAGGTACTATTACACTGAATGTGCGAATGGCTAAAAAAAAACAACTCTACTTTATAATAAAATTAACTAAATTTTCATTAATATTGATAAAACAAATCAATTCAAAGATGACACACGTAAATTAAAATTTAATTGCAAAATAATAATTCTATTTTAAAGTTCCAAACATAACGATTGTGTAATATCAAACAGTGTAAAAAGGCTTTAATAAGAGACTGTCAACACAAAACTATGTAGAAAATTTTGTAACTTAACAATTTCCAATATAAGAAAAGACGTCAAATATTTAGTTTTCCTTTTCGTACTAACAACATTACGTTGAATAGTTTAAATATGTTAACGAATTTAATCATTCAGAACAATGATAGTCGTTCGGAATAATATTGACAACATGATCCAATTCTTCATCAATAAAATTGGTCAATACATAATGCTACGATTGACTCATTGAAAATGTTGTGATTCCAAATCACAAAATACTTATCTATTTTGAATGTTCAAAATATAATGTTTATGTTAACGCCTGCTCAATAATTAACCGCAAGACGAGAGGAGGGGGCTGCGCGGGCGGCGGGGCAACGGCCATGACACTACGACGACGTTCAATCATTCAAAAGGGACAATCAAGCATGCATCTTTGTAAATCAATTAAGTAGTCAAAATTATCCCAAAAGCTGTATTTTATCAAGGACCATATATAATAGGACTGACAATCACATACAAAAAAACGTAACTCTGAAATAGCTCAAAATTCGGTATTAAAACTAGATGGCGCTGCTTTGTAGCCTGGAAGTGGCAAAAATGTTATTTTCACCATTATTTTCTCGTGATTTTTTTATTTTTTAAGAACAAACGTCTAAGTGCTTTATTTTAACACCATAATATCACTTCTATACACAACTTTTAAATATTATATTTTTTACTCGTCAACAGCGTGAAACAGGTCGTATTTAATAGATGGCACTACCTCTGGAATCATTGATTGCTCAAGGTTGCTCGCTGGTTTGCCAATTTTTGCTGCATAAAATAACTAGATGGCGTTGGTGCACTGGTAAAATGTAGATAAAATTACGCATATATTGACAAATTCGAGATTTTCCACGAACTAAACAGTCACTAACGTAATTTGGTGCTGTTAGAAAAGTTTTGTATGTAAGAAGTTTGTTTTTCGTAAAATATGGATGTAACCATCAAGGATGTAGGTAATAGTATACCTAATAAATGAAAACGGATTAGAATAATTATGTACCTACTACCGTTTCCCGCTGCCGCAAATATGGGTCAGATTAAAATGTTTTTATTTTTAGGGTTCCGTAGTCCTACAAGAAACCCTTATACTTACCTAGTTTCGCCATGTCCGTCCGTCCGCTGCCTAGCTTAGAGGCTGTTAGTACTAGAAAGCTGTAATTTTACGTAGGTCAGTAGGTACGTAAACCTACCAGGACCAAATACATATTTTAACCAGGGCTCGAGCCAGGACCAAATATATCGAAGTCGGTGGCAAGAATCATTGTGTCATATATATTTCATGTACCTATCAAACACTAAATAGGCAATTCCTAGAACTCCTAGGAGGCCGGTCTTTATTTCACCCTTTTTAGTGGGTTTTTGAAGACGGTTTTATTTTTTTGTTAATTATAAAGCGTTATTTAAAAATTATCTTCTGTGAAAATTATCTAATAAATCAGCCGCCATCTTGAACTTTTAAGTTATTCGACCGATTGCTTCCAAAATCGATATCTAGGGATTTGTGTGGTCTCCAACAACGAATCCGTTGACAGAGTGAGAAAAAGTAGCCGCCATCTTGAACTGTTTAGTTATTCGACCGATTGCGTAAGTATGCGTACTAACTTAAGCCCCCCATTTCATCCCCTTAAGGGTAGTTTATCCAAATTCGCCGAAATATTTTTTTTATTTGTTAACAGTAGCCTATATACCAATTCACACATTTCGAACTTCAAAAATGACCATACTCCAATACAAATTTTTATCCCCCATTTCAACCCCTCAGGGGTAGTATATCTTAAATCACTGAAAGCATTTTTTATTTATTGACAGTACCCTAAATACACATTTTATACGTTTCTAACTTTAAAACTGACCAGTTTGGTCCCCCGTACAAATTACCACCCTCATTTCATCCCTTAGCCTTTAACAGTAGCCTATATACCAATTTTCACGTTTCTGACTTCAAAATTGACCGAACTCGGATACAAATTTCCACCCCTCATTTCACCAACTTACGGGTAGTTTTTCCAAAATTGCCAAAAAATTTATGATTTTATTTGTTAACATTAGCCTATATACCAATTTCCACGTTTCTAACTTTAAAATTGAACAAACTCCCATACAGATTACCGCTCCCCATTTCATCCCCTTAGGGGTAGTTTATCCAAAATCGCCGAAAGTAGGATTTTTTATTTGTTAACGGTAGCCTTATACCAATTTCCACGTTTATAACTTGAAAAACCACCAATTTCCCATACAAATTTTACACCTCATTTCCACCCCTTAGGGGTAGTTTATTCAAAATCACCAAAAGTTGTATTTTCTATTTGTTATCAGTAGCCTATACACCAATAACCACGTTTCTAACTTGAAAGACGACCAAACTCCCATAAAAACTTTAACCCCCATTTCTACCCCTTAGGGTAATTTATCCAAAATCGCCTAAAATAGTATTTTTTATTTGTTAACGGTATTCTTATACCAATTTCCACGTTTATAACTTGAAAAACCACCAATTTCCCATACTAACTTTAACCCCCCATTTCCACCTCTTAGGGGTAGTTTATCCACAATCACCGAAAGTAGTTTTTTTTATTTGTTATCAGTAGCCTATATTCAAATTTCCACGTTTCTAACTTGAAAAACGACCAAACTCCCATACAAACTTTAACCCCCCATTTCCACCCCTTAGAGGTAGTTTATCCAAAATCGCCGAAAGTACTATTTTTTATTTGTAAATTAGCCTTTGTACCAATTTTCAGGTCTTTGACTTCAAAAATGAATGACTTCCATACAAACTTCCACCCCCAATTTTTACCACTTGGGGGTTGAATTTCGAAAAATCCTTTCTTAAACGACGCCTACAATGCAAACTCAACCGCCCCTCAAAATTTCAAAGTTCTATCTTTAGCGGTTTGGGCTGGGCGTTGATGAGTCAGTCAGTCAACCGGACATTGCCTTTTATATAATATATAGAATTATAAATAAAATTCATATTATAATGCTAAAATAATATTGATTTTTCTTCTCTCCATTCAACGGCAACTCTGAATAACGCCATAAAATGCGCAGTCCCTTCAGTGTCGCTATTATGTATATATAGAGTTTACACGTATATCGTTCGTTCAAATAGTGTGCAGTACACCCACGCACTGCTATGGAAACCATATAATATTATCTGAATAGCAATACCCATTATTGAATAATTTAATATTAAATCCATATTTCACTTTTAGAACATCCTGTACATGTTGAAATCGTGCGCTCGCTAGGATAGCGACGAGTCAAATGAATATATTTTGGTATCTTTGTCGTGTGTGGTGCTTAGCTATAATATAATATATATTTTGGTATATTAATATATATTATAGCTCCGTGTGTGACGCGCCTTAAAAGCAATGCAGCAGTGTTGCCAGGTCTATTTTTCACTTTACCCTAGCCTTTGTCAAATTTTATCCCACTTTTGTAGCGTTATTGAAAAATAAACCCAAATTTAAACTATGGTTTAAAATAAACATTTTGCACAATGACCCTGTTTTCCCACTTTCGTTAAGGAACACTAAAACAGGTGTACATGTCAGTTTACTCAGTATTTTTCGACAATTTCGACACAGTTCGACCAGTTTTATTTAAATGGATAGAGATTGAGATAGTGAATATCTTAAGTACGTGGGTACATCTAAGCTATTAATAATAAATTATAATTTTATAAGCCTTTAATATTATTACCACTGATGACATCAAAATGCATATTGCCATTAGGGAGGAGTATATTGTCTTAGGTACCAACCTAAGTGTTATGTTAATTAAATAAATAAATGTTATGACGATAAAACAAAATGCGATTCAACGAAAAAATTACTTTACTTTGAGTTCTGTTTTTAGTGTTTTTACCCTAAATCTTGAGAAAATATCCTAAAGTGACATCACTGCTTCTCTTTTATAACTTTTTAAGGTTTGGCGTTTCAATTTTCATTTCAATTCGCGCAGAATCTAAACTTTCTTTTAATCTTTTTAAACTAAAATATAATTGCGGACATTATTTGGGTTCCGAAATTAAATTATAAATAATAAGGTAAACAAACTTTGAAATATATTTCATTTGTAAGTAATTATTATGTAAGTACAAATAATAGTTTAAAAATAGTGAAGTGAGCCGGAACGGACGGAACGTAGTAATGAAACATCCTCGCACCTAACGCCATCTATTCACTTTTTACTGTATCAATTGGAATGTCGTTGAACGCTCGATGGCTGTTACTTCACGCTTGCGCGTCACATAGAAATTGTAAAATTACGACTTTTGAATGAATTGGTACTCTTAGCGGCATCTAGCCACGTAGAAAGATACTAACTAACGGAGTACGGTGCGTAGTATGAAGATTGTCAGTCCTATTATATATGGTCCTTGATTTTATATATTTTCGGAAGTTGATTAAAATATTTAAGATCGAGAAGTCTACATTCTAATTTGAAGAACCTCATACAAGTAATTACATATTTTGGTGACCCCGACGTGATTGGAATCGCAACCTGGAAGGCGAGAGTCATCCCAAAGGAGCGCATCGGATCCGAGGGAAGTACGCCCGTTCCTAATTTTATTCCATCCTTTGCCGGTTATTGTCGTAATTTGTGTAAATAACTGGTCTATTGCTCAATCCTAATTAAAATACCATACGAGTACGTAGTGTAAACTTACCCTCATTCTTTTTTATAACGTACTACGTAATTAATTTCTTTAAGACTTTTTGAATCGTTCTAATTTATATGCAATCTAACAGTCAGTACATATTACTTCCGTTAATATTTATTTCCAAGTCGTATTAACAAAGAATATTTAGATCTCTACGAATCTCTAATCTCGTTACGTCTCGTGATCTACCTACCTCCACACTTAAATATTATTTGCCTAAGTTTTACATTAAATGCAAAATACTTTAGTCGGCCTTATTCCGCCTTTAATCTTCGTTTAAACATAATAGTTAAGCATATAGGCCGATTATTCCAGGGACTGTTCCGGGAATAAGCGGGCGCGGAACGCATTATTCGGCTGACGCCTAACCAGGTGGTCAGGACTATATTTTAAAATAACTATTCAAGATTCTGAGTAATCTGAATGTTTAAAATTGTTAAGTTTCTGAGCAATCTGAACGACGGGTGCGACGACGAGCGAAGCAAGCAGGAGCGTGTTAGGTTCAATTGTGACCAAAACACGGCAATACTGAATTAAATAATTATTTTGTTATTGTAGGGAGGTACCTATGCAATTTGACCTGTGCTCTGACATTTCACAGACTCATCATTTGTCAAATGTTTCACGATAAGCGAGCGAGCGAAGCGAGCGAGTAAGATGGGTCGGGGCAGAAGCGACTCGGATAGGTTAGGTTAGAAGGCTAAGGTGGGAGCGAAGCGAAGCGTCGCTCCCGCCTTAGTCTTCGAGGTTATTTTTTTTTTTCGTCATGGAAAACTTGCTTGCTTGTTATAGAATAAAGATATGATTAAAATTGATTATTATGACTAAGTATAGGAATTATAATTATTTGATTACTTTTGTAGTAATAATTGTGTTTTTATTTAGATTTTGTAATTTACATAGGCGCTTAGATGGGTACGTATAAGTATAAGATTACAATGTGTATAAGATTATATTCCATACGTTTAAAATTGTTTTATTTTATTTGCCAACCTAACAACATTTGGCCCGTGTTTTATAACGTCAATTTTCAAAATGCCTAGCTTGTTTAGCTATACATTATGACCATTATGCATTTTAAGATTTTTTCAGCTTTTGGTATTTAATCATTAGGTATTTCGACTTTAGTGATTTTGGACGTAGGTAAATTTACTTTAGTGCTTTTAATTTTAGACATTATAATAGGCACCCTTTTAAACTTTCGATATTTTGAATATAAGTCAAAACACCATTAGGTATTTAGATTTTAGGTATTTTGAACGTAGGTTATTTAACGTTAGTTTTTTTAATTTTAGACATTGCAATACGTACCCCTTCAAACTTCTTAAAGCTCAACAATTTTCAATACATCATTGTGCTTGCGCCGCCTGAACATACCCTTCACGTGCTTCCTATGTGGCTTGCAATTGGAGCTTGCATAGAGCCAACGCCCGGAGCTTCGCTTTTCGACTCACACTGTCATGATCCAGTCTGCAGCCGGACAGCCTTTGCGGGAAGGTTTCTACAGAGCGAGGTCGGTTATATAATTTCTTATTAATTAGGGAAGTAGGATTTCAATTAATCTCCTTGAGATTCACATGTAGGGAAGTAGGATTTAAATTAAATATTGGAATTGATGGCATTAGGTTCTTAGGGACTAACCACTTAGAATAAATAATTGTGAACCTATAATAAGAACCATAGGATATTAAGCACGACCCATGCTTTCACTGAGCTAACTAATTTATGAATTTCACATGACGTCTGGTCGTTGTGTCTAAGTAATGGTTTGCAATTACTCTTGAATGTAAAACGGAAACTACCTATAGGAATAAATATTGTGTTCAACTTACTAACTTGTTTCCTTCAGCTCCATAAAATAGACCCATTCTCTATCCAAAGGTTACGCCAGACATATTATTTCAGGTATTTAGTATAAAATAAAAATAAAAATTAAAAAATTAAAAATAAAAAAAAAAAATTAAATTAAAAATTAATAAAAATATTTAATTTTTTACCTGTTTTTTTTTTTCACCCTTTTTCATTTCTTCGTACCCCGTCTCGAGAAATGCGAAAATTTCTTGCCAACATTTCTCACGCAGAATTTTATTTTTGCTTGTTTCATTAGTCTTATCCCAGAGACAAGGCCGGGCTTCCACTAACTCTATAAGAGTTACCAAATCGTATTTAAATGCCATAACGAGATGCACATACGCACTTACTGCGAACCACAACGCAAATTCAAGCGACTCGTAGAGTCGTAATACCCGGCCCCGCTCCGATCAACACTATCTAACCGGTCACAGAACAAAAAACGGCCGAACGAATAAGACCTCACTTCAAAATGGGATCTAATACCCCTTCTACACAATCGGGCGGTTGGGCCAACCACGCAGCTATCTGTAAGAACGAGACGCAAATATTACTATCTCATTCTGACAGATAGCAGCGTCCCTCTCGGTTGACCCAGCCACCCGATCGTATAGAAGAAGTATTATACATGCGATGCGTGAAACTCAAATATGCATGAGATATTTTGTTTGCAATCTTTAAAGGCTTATTACACCTTCCTAAGACACTAACGAGAGGGACGCCGCAATACATTAGATACGTATGAAGCACGTATGAAATCTCCATCTCATTCCAACGTATTGCGGCGTCCCTCTAGTTAGTGACAGTGTAACGTTATTTTATTGATGATTCAAATAACGTTTCTCTTAATGTGTATCGATTTCGATGTTAGAAATCCCGATACCTCCGTTTGGCTATCGCGCCTGACCCTAGACGACGGAGTCTATAACTATGTATACGCATGCGCGTACGGCGATGCCCTGCCGCCACCGCCGCCACACACCCGATCGGACCACGGCACTGAGTGCATGTCAATTCTCCGCATACTCAGTAGCCGCTCTCTCGTCCCCGTGCAAGTTATGCTTGAGCCTCTTTGTTGCTGTGTGTTAATTTATTCGCAGCTCCTATTTTAGCTGATCTTATTATTAAAACTAAAAGTTATCGCCCCCGCTTTTGGGTAAGTGTGAACTGCTATTTTAGTTTTATTGTAAGTAGTTACTTATTGCGTCATCATACAATCTTTGCTTGCCGCTTGCCCTAATGGCGTTCTTCGATTTTGCCTGTCATCTCACTACACTTACTTGGTTTGCTTATTTCACAATAAATAAATTACTAGAAATGAAACCTAGTTAAAAGATAAAGATTCGATTTAGATTACTTAGTTATTTAATATTTTATTTGTAGAAATAGTGATATGTCATAATTGTTATTAGTATAATGTACCTACTTAAATAGTACTCTTCTTAGAGTTTTAGTGTTCACCACAACCAAACCGTAGATAGATTTAGATTATTTCTCTTGGTTATGGCGCTGCACGGGACCAAAGCCATCTCCGTATTTTACTAAGTATTTGTTAACAAATTTCCAGGGTCCCAATCCCGGACTGCACTATCTATTAGAGTGTCCGTGAGACGCTACGCTAACGGCGGCCTTGACGGTACCTCGCGGCAATTTGGGATAAGTACCCCTACGTAACTGCGATCTTAACCAAGGAACCTTTTGGGCATTAGGAACCTCAGACCGAAATAAATAGTTTGTAGTTAGTGATTAATTGTAGTGTTAGCATTGTAGTTAGACTATAATTGTAGCCTTAGTCCAATATATTATATTTTCAATTTACGGTGCGTTATTTTCTTTGCCGACCGTATAATTTAGAAGAAACGCTACACTGGCGCCTAGTACGTGGTTAGAAAGGTCTGTTTCTTTGCTTGAGATCGCTACGTAGTTTGTGTTGTGTGTGTTTTGTTAAGTTTTGTTTTTTTTTTTGCTTTTATAGTGTCTCTGCTTGACGATTAAGGTCTATTATGTGGAAACGTACATTTTATCGATATCGATAAATACGTCATTATATTGGAACACATTATAGACGCTAGTTGTTCCTTTTAGTTTGCATTTTTATTTTATTTTGCAATTTCTGCTTTGAGTTCTTTGTGATTATTTAAGATTAAAAAAAAAAAAAAAATCAAATCGCTACTATCGCAGTAAATATGTGACAGAGTGGAGTGTAAGGTAGTTATTAGTTACTTATTATTATTACTCAGGCTGTTCACATTTACCCAAATAGTTATTTCATTATTTCATGCGAATTACTTACGCTTATTGAAAAGTTAGAATTAGCAAAAATGCCGTATGATATAAAATTCCTGTCCTTACAAAAAAAAGAGTTATCGTACGAAGTAGAAATTCGGGGTGAAACACCAGCAAACACCGTGCAAGAATTAAGGCGTCAAATAGTAAAACTTGTGCAATTGTTTCCGTCGGAAGACATCGCTGTATCGCCTTTCCAACCTGTCGAAGACATAGAAGGTATAGTTGAAAGTTTGGACAAAGCTGATACAAACATAAAGTCACTGTCCGCAATTGAGGATAGGAACCTTTTCGATCGAACAAACACCTTGCTGAGTCACATTCATCATCGACTTAACAGGATTGAGTGTTCGGATCACCAAGAAAAATACTCTCATACGGAATGCGTCAAGCGGTGGAAACACTTGAAATCACAACTTAATACAATTAACCCGGTAACCTCAGCAGGTTTCTCTGAAAATTTGGAGACCTCCACGGCACAAAACATTAAAGTTACTTGCGATCGTGGATTCTCTTCAGATCTATCGAAATTAAAATATAACGGGAAAACTTGCGTCCGTGCATTTATTATAAGTGTCAGTGAATTTACTAAGGCTAGGGACATATCGTCTAGTAAATTACTGTCCTTTGCAACAGAAATATTCACTGAAGATGCCCTACACTGGTTTCGGAGCATCAAAGATTCTGTTTCTTCGTGGGAAGAAGTATGTGTTAGGTTAAGAGAAGATTTCAGCCATTCCGATTATGACTACCGATTATTAGGCGAAATACGAGCTCGCACTCAAGGAGAGCGAGAAAACATTACTATTTATCTTTCTATCATGGCAGGCATGTTTTCGCAGCTTGATAAAAAGCTATCAGTGGAAGCAAAACTTGAAATTCTTCTTCACAACATTCGCCCTTGCTATGCCAACGTACTTACATCGTGCCCTGATATTAAGGATATTGATACGTTACGTAATCTATGTAAGAATTACGAGAATGTTCAGACTCGACTATCTCGCTTTCACGAGCCACCCAAGGTCACTTCAGACACCTTAGCTCCTGGTTACGCTTACTCACACGCCTCTAATACGAGTGGATTTAATAAAACATTTAAACAACCAAATGCAATTTATTAACAAAAACATCCAAATGCATATAATAATAACACTTCTTACAAATCCATATATAGCAACAATTATAATAGAGAAAATTATTACAAATCAAACTCGTCTCACGTTGCTCCATTAGAACAGAATGCTACAACAAAGCCAGTTCATGCGGTAAACACTAGGCCTAAATTTTGTCCACGTTGCCGTGTAAACACTCACTCTCTCAGAAGCTGTACCGCCCCCCGTACTATTGTGTGTTTCCGCTGTGGCCGTGAAGGGGTTCGCTTTTACGATTGCCCAGACTGCCAGAAACCGTCTACTTCGCAGGACACAAAAAAACTAAAAGTGCAGAATTGTAGTTACATAAAGTCTCACCACTCTGATACTGACTGGCAGAGTTGGCTTAATTTTATTAAAAATTTCTTTACTATGTATAGAGTAACTTCAATTCTGCATACACAACCAAACAATGATAACAGGAGTTTCATTAATGTTAAAATAAACGGAGCTATTGCTTGCGGTCTACTTGATTCAGGTGCAGCTGTCTCTATAATAGGAAATAATTCTCATGCTGACCTTTTAAGTAATGGATTAATACTTGAAACAGATGATAAAATAAGTATCGTGGCCGCTGGTGGTCAAACTCTTTATAGTCTAGGCTATATTAATTTACCAGTACACTTTGATAAATCAGATAATATTATCAAAGCGTACGTCGTCCCAGATGTTGAAACCCCTCTTATACTGGGAATTGATTTTTGACGAAGCTTTAAGTTGTGTCCCAAATATATTGGCTCTATTGACACAACAAAGTCGTTACATCCTACTCAATTAGTACGAGTAGTTAGTGAAAAACACATCACTCCCTATAATAAATTAGATGATTTCCAACGTAACGTTGCTGATGACGTTATTGCCAAATTTAAAGATGTTTCTTTCGAATCGAAGGGCTTAGGGAGAACCACGCTAATTACACACCGCATTGACACAGGGAATTCACCACCCATTCGTCAACGATATTATAGAATGTCTCCAGAAAAGTCTCGAATTATGAGCGAACAAGTTGACAAAATGCTGGAGTTGGATGTCATTGAGCCCTGTGAGAGCGCGTGGTCCTCTCCAGTTCTAATAGTTAATAAGAAAAATGGAAAACCAAGATTCTGTCTTGATAGCCGCAAACTAAATTCAGTCACTACCAAAGACGCGTATAATCTACCCTATATCGCAGAAATCTTAGACAACCTTAAGGATGCTAAATACTTGAGCAGTATTGACTTATCAAAGAGTTTTTGGCAAATTCCAATAAGCAAGGTAGATAAAGCAAAGACGGCGTTTTTCGTGCCGGGTCGTGGGAGTTTTTGTTTTAAAACAATGGCATTTGGCTTGACTAATGCTCCCGCCACACAGCAAAGATTAGTCGACCAACTGTTTGGACCAGAGTTTGAACTCAGGGTATTTTGCTATTTGGACGACATAATCTGTGTCAGTGATAACTTTGAGAGTCACGTGTCCCTACTGTTGCGTGTCCTAGACAAGCTAAAACAAGCAAACCTTACCATTAACTTCGAGAAAACACAATTTTTTAGAGACAGTCTAAAGTATCTGGGTTACGTTGTAGACACTCATGGATTACGTACTGACCCGGAAAAAGTGGAAACAATTTTAAACTACCCCACTCCTGCTTCAAAAAAGGATGTAAAACGATTTTTGGGCACTGCGTCTTGGTATCGGCGATTCGTGCCCAATTTTAGTACTATTGCTGGTCCCTTAAATAAGCTTACTTCAGGAAAAAAGAGTGCATCATCATTTTCCTGGACAGACGAAGCCAATGTTGCTTTTTGTAAGCTAAAAAAGTGTCTCATCTCAACACCGGTTCTCTCGTGTCCCGATTACAACTTGCCATTTCAGGTGCATACTGACGCAAGCAATTACGGGATCGGGGCTATGCTTTGTCAAACTGTTGATGGACAAGAACATCCCGTTGCCTACATGAGCAAGTCTCTTACGGGAGCAGAAAAAAATTACAGCATAACAGAAAGAGAGACACTTGCGGTCCTCACTGCCCTCGAACATTGGCGGTGCTATCTCGATAACGGTCACGCATTTGTAGTGTACACTGACCATGCTGCACTGAAATGGTTTTTATCTCTAACTAACCCAACTGGTAGACTAGCTCGTTGGGGCATCCGATTGTCGTCGTTTAATTTCACTATAAAACATCGTCGAGGTTTAGACAACGTCATACCTGATGCCTTGTCACGAGCAGTTCCCGTTGATGATATAAACACGGCTAACGTAATTAACAAAACTAAAGATATCTGGTACTCTGCAAAATTTAATACATGTTTAAAAAACCCATCTGCGCAACCTAATTTCACACTTATAAACAACAAACTATATAGACGTTCATCTAATAAAAGTTTCCTGACATCGGAGTTTGCATGGAAAGAAGTAGTCCCGAGCGAGTTGCGTGAGAAAGTGATACTGGAAAACCATGCCGAGCCGACGGCGGGTCACTTGGGCATCTACAAAACTTATCATCGTTTGGCCTTGCGCTATTTCTGGCCTGACATGCACGCTGATGTAGTAAAGTTCATATCAAATTGCTCCACTTGCCATGCTCATAAGTTACCTAATCATGCTACCCAGGGACTTATGGGGAGGCCCAAACAATGCTCCCGTCCATTTCAAATGATATCAATAGATTTTGTTGGTCCACTTCCTGCAAGTCGGAAACAGAGTACTTATTTATTAGTAGTAGTATGCTGCTTTTCTAAGTACTGCCTTATGTTTCCTCTACGACGAGCAAATACTGAAGCGGTCATCAAAAATCTAGAAGACTCGGTGTTTTTGGTACACGGAGTTCCGCAAACTATAATTATGGATAACGGGGCTCAATTCATAAGCAAAAATCTTGATAATTTTTTCCTAAAATATAACATTCCCAACGTTTATTTCACTCCTAGGTATACACCACAAATAAACACTTTAAAACGTTACAACAAAACCATTATTACCTGCATCTCTAGTTTCATTGATAATGACCACAGAACATGGGACAGTAACATTTCGAAAATACAATTTGCTATTAATAACTCGGTTAATGAGGCGACAGGTTACACACCAGCATTTCTTGTACACGGTCGCGAGCTGGTCACGTGCGGATCACACTATTTAGAATCTGATCTTGGGAATGAGATAATTTTCCTACCACGTCACATATACGCTGAAAACATAGGTCATTTAGCAGGAATTTTCAATGAAGTCCAAAAAAAACTTTGGCGCGCTCACGAAAAAAATACCACGCGTTACAACTTGAGGCGGAAACCAGCCGAATATGAATTGAACGATATCGTATGGAAAAGAACATACTTGCAAAGTGATAAAGACAGTTACTTCAGCAAAAAATTAGCGCCCAAGTTCATAAAGTGTCGCGTTGTAGGTAAAAGATCTGCGTTAGTGTACGATTTAGAAGACATGTTTGGTAAAGACCTCGGCACATGGCATATCAAAGATTTAAAAAAGAACTAGTTTGTGGCAAATACAGCTTTCCATAATTCCTGTAGTTACCTAGGTTAGAAACAGACGGACTTTCGGTACTTACGCAAGAGCACCTAAAGTCCTTCCGTAGCGAGCGGGGTACCTGTAACGTTATTTTATTGATGATTCAAATAACGTTTCTCTTAATGTGTATCGATTTCGATGTTAGAAATCCCGATACCTCCGTTTGGCTATCGCGCCTGACCCTAGACGACGGAGTCTATAACTATGTATACGCATGCGCGTACGGCGATGCCCTGCCGCCACCGCCGCCACACACCCGATCGGACCACGGCACTGAGTGCATGTCAATTCTCCGCATACTCAGTAGCCGCTCTCTCGTCCCCGTGCAAGTTATGCTTGAGCCTCTTTGTTGCTGTGTGTTAATTTATTCGCAGCTCCTATTTTAGCTGATCTTATTATTAAAACTAAAAGTTATCGCCCCCGCTTTTAGGTAAGTGTGAACTGCTATTTTAGTTTTATTGTAAGTAGTTACTTATTGCGTCATCATACAATCTTTGCTTGCCGCTTGCCCTAATGGCGTTTTTCGATTTTGCCTGTCATCTCACTACACTTACTTGGTTTGCTTATTTCACAATAAATAAATTACTAGAAATGAAACCTAGTTAAAAGATAAAGATTCGATTTAGATTACTTAGTTATTTAATATTTTATTTGTAGAAATAGTGATATGTCATAATTGTTATTAGTATAATGTACCTACTTAAATAATACTCTTCTTAGATGCTCCGCTCTGGTTTTAGTGTTCACCACAACCAAACCGTAGATCGATTTAGATTATTTCTCTTGGTTATGGCGCTGCACGGGACCAAAGCCATCTCCGTATTTTACTAAGTATTTGTTAACAAATTTCCAGGGTCCCAATCCCGGACTGCACTATCTATTAGAGTGTCCGTGAGACGCTACGCTAACGGCGGCCTTGACGGTACCTCGCGGCAATTTGGGATAAGTACCCCTACGTAACTGCCAATTTAACCAAGGAACCTTTTGGGCATTAGGAACCTCAGACCGAAATAAATAGTTTGTAGTTAGTGATTAATTGTAGTGTTAGCATTGTAGTTAGACTATAATTGTAGCCTTAGTCCAATATATTATATTTTCAATTTACGGTGCGTTATTTTCTTTGCCGACCGTATAATTTAGAAGAAACGCTACAACAGGATGACTAAATTTAGGACGGTGTAATAAGCCTTTCAAAGGTATAGAGATGAACCTGCATCATTCTTTTTCCTTTAACTTCCCAAATTAATTAATAAAAATTCCCAATTAATAAAAAGTGTAGAAAATGCGCGGGGAATTGAAATTGAAAATGCAAAACTTAAATCGTGACGTCAAAGGGGGCAGAGGGGCTTTGCAGCCAACTTCAGAAAGTTCTTTTTACGAGCGTTGAATTGTACATTGAAGATCGCCACTCAGTGTTGCATCACATCACACATAAAAATCAGGATTCGGTAAAAATGGTCTGAAAAATCGGTATATTTAAATAAAAATCGGTATTTTGCATTTAACCTTTATTTTCATCATCGTCACTTTAAACTTCTTCACTTTTCCACTTTTTATCCATTAAAGTAAATAAATTGTCATCTAAAGAAAAATCAAAGCAATTGTTTCTACCTATTAGGTTTTTTGTAAGAAAATTAGCAATAGGCTATTTGACTGACTAGTGAAATCAGCAACTTTTATTGAAACGTGAAAATGATGCATGAAGTAAGAAGTTAGTATTAAAATAGTAAAGTTCCTTTATAAAGTTTTTGTTGAACTAAAAATCGTTTAAATTCCAAAAATAAACGATAGCTAGGTTTTTCCGTGTTATTTTCGAAAGCTTGATTTAGTGGTAGTGTAAAAAGAATATATTTTTACATTAGTCAAAATAATGGCCTATTACTGATCAGTGTTAAGTTTGTTTTGGGTTTTCGTTTTCGGTAAATTTACTTGAGAAAATATCCTTTCTACATTTGCTGAGGAATGTCGAAAGGATAATATGTCAAATATTAATTTGGATAACGTTGGAAACATTACGTCACCGTCACCGCATTTCATGTCTTGTATTTGATTCTAAAAACTTGCTGTATTGTCATCAAATTGTTGAATAACTTCTAAGTTACGCAGGATTCTCCACTCTGTATACTTTTTTTTTATTTTAGGTCGTTTTGAAAAAATCAGAGGCATTATGCGAGGACTTCACACGCTCATTGTAGTAACTCTTACTGCCGCACTCAGAGACGTCAATTAAGTTTTAAGTGTCATTAAAGTTGCTGCGTCTTATTCTATTGCTATAGCAAAGAAAGTGACAGCAGCTACTTTAATGAAACTTAAAACTTAATTGACGTCTCTGAGTGCGGCAGTTTTTTAATCTGTGGCTCAGTTTTCATATAGCCTGGCAAAAAACGGGTGCAATAAATGAGGGCACTATTCGGAATGAACTTGGCAACATAATCCAAGGTTTACTCTAACCTGGTGCTGGTTGCCATTTGAAAATATTGTAGTTCCAACTGTCACCACGATGCATTCTTTTTTGCTAGGCTATACAGGTACGGTGGTTCGGAGCGGACATGTCCGATCGTCTGCTGCGATTATGTAACACTAGGGCAAATCGGTAGATTCTTGCTCGATTGAGAGACGTATCGGTAGATCGGTAGAACATTAAAAAATTCGGTAACACAGACAACGGTAATCCATCATTTTACCGAAGATCGTTTCATCGATTATGGTTTCCTATAACACTATTCGTAGGATTTTATTATCACTTAGGAATCATTCATCGAACGTCGATAGATCGCTCATACTTTTGCTCGAATTACCGTTTACACAAGAATCAACTCATCGAATTTTACTTTATTATTTTATTTGTCTATCGACATAGTCGTTTATCGAATCACCTATACTATAATTTTAGACTAACGAAAGTTTCAGTTCCCAAAATTCTTTTTCCATAGAAAATCTTTTCACTGGTGTTACTATACTTGATAATTCGTTTCAACGACAGAGCATTTTCATAAGTCATGTTTTCTCGATTCTCATTTTGCCGAATTATCACCGCCATAGCCGAATAACGTTTTTACTTAGATTTTACTGTCTAATACTGAATTATCATAATATTTACTTGTTAAAAGGTGCTAAAAAGTGTGTTACGTACTAATATAAATTACGTAATTAAAATACTAAAAAGTGTGTCAAGAAAGTAGGTCAGATTAGGTTATTAGGTTAGGGCAGCTGGAAAGGGGGGTGGGGGGCGCAGCCCCCCATGAGGGGGGCTCGGGGGGCAAAGCCCCCCGCAGTAAAAAAACAAATAATAGTAACAATTGTACTATTGGTGGGTTAGGTTAGGGTTATCTTGTGACCTTTAGAGCGGAAATAGGCACCCTAGGTGGTGTGGTATTATGCTATACCCATCAAAATTGGGTTGGTTAGGTTAGGGTTCACGTCATGCAGCCCTTAGAACGCAAGACTAACAGTTAGGTACAAAATGCATCGTTCGATGAAACGTTACTGCGATGAAACATTGTTCGTGGCAATAATAATATATGGGACGTACCATCTGTGAATCATGTTTCGATAAATTAATACTACAACTAACTAATTATTATGTGAAAGGTAAAATCGATGAATAGTTAAGCTACGATTTGAGACAAATTCGAAACGATTCAAGATGAATAGTTGTTCGATTATTTAAAAAACAATGAATTGATGTTTATGTGATTAGAAAAAAAAATGAAATGACATTCGTGGAATAGTTTTCGGTGATATGAAATTAGATGAAAGAAATTTCGATAAAATGAATGACACCCACAGACAACACTGCCGTGACTACGTCAAAAATTTACCAACCTACCCGATGACCTTCAATTTCATATTTCCGTCCACACGACACGATTTTATCTTATACTTAGGGGTAACACCCGACCGTGAACATCAGTAGTGCCACCTATAAAAATTCTTAAAACTGTGTCAGATTGCATAACTGCCACTAATAAAAAATATATGTAACAATAATAGTGTAAGTTTTTTTTCATTCAGGACCATTTTAAAGTTTTTTATTTGGTTCTCGGTAGATAATTACAATATATTTTTTTCGGTGTACTACACACACTGTCGGTCGATCGGGGATTCCCCCAAAATGAAGTCGTTTTTATCTTCGAATTACCTACGCTGTAAAGCGCGTGCTAGACGGTTTTAAACCAAGTGACCTTGGTAGCAGCGAGCTGTGGAATGGGATTTTACAGAATCTCTTCCGAATCTAATGGTCGCACCAAAGTTATTTATAATAATATGCGTAAAGGTGGACATTCACGGTCAGTTAAACTGATCAGTTGAACTGACTTACATCCAGAAACTGACCGTGAATGTGAAATCTTAAGTTAAAATTATACGAACTCAAGGTCAGCTTCTGGATGTACCTACATCAATTAACTGATCAGTTTAACTGACCGTGAATGTCCACCTTAACTGTTGCTTAATGTGAGAGGAGTTACAGCAAATTAAATTTAATCATTAATTACTTGCTAATGACTGAAACCAGATTAAACAATCTTGGCATTTTATCGACAGAACATGAAGCAACACAAAATATAAACTTCGATGACGTGATTTAGGAGTTTGTAAGTGTTTAAGCTAGAAGGAAGAAATTTTAATTTTTTACTAAGTAAATAAATATGTTTCACACATCGTTCATTAATATTTAAATAATGTATAAAAAATAATTTGTAATAATTTAATTAAACATAAATTAAACTAGTTTACAATTATAATTTTTTTACCCGGTTAAGGAAGGTTAGACGTGAGAGTTCTTGTAGATTTTTTAACGGTGAATCTAAATCTGGCTACATAGGTAATTGCTCTAGCACTTTAGGATTTTGCGATATACATACCAATCTTAAAGTGCTAAAAACATTAAGATTAACAGAAGTAATTTTTTGAGGATAGCAATTTTTTATGGTAATTTCTAACTAAAGTATCCTTTAGTACTACTTTTTCTCTCTCAAACCCATTTTGGTTTGTTTTGCTACGAGGTTTTTTTCTCAAGATATATCATTTTATTTTAGTTCGTTAGTACTAAAATGCAAAATAGAATATATCGAAGTACCGTAGCTAAAAATTAATATCTTGAGAAAAAAACTCTTAGCGAAACAAACGAAAATGGATTTAAAAGGGAAAGAGTGGTACTAAAGGATGCTTCAATTGGAAATTACCGTAAAAATTGGCTGTCCTCAAAAAGTCAATTCAAATATCGCCAAAAACCGTGTTTTTAGCACTTTGAGATTGGTATATATGTCTCAAAATCCTGACGTCCTAGAGTAATTCTGTGGCCAGATATAGATTCAGCGTCAAAAAATCTAAACGAAATAATGTGTTTCACCCTGGGGTAATAATTTTGTAAACTAGTGTTATTATTACCTACTTTTTTTTTTAAAGTTTTGATTGATTTTTGGCATGACACCTACAATATGCGCACCGGGTGCCACACCTGCTAGCTACGCCACTGATAATAGGTAGGTACCTACCTACAAATTAACTCCGGTAGACCAGCAGCCCCCTATTTCACCAAGTTGACATTTAGGCCGGCCTTACACAGTATGAATTTTAAGAATCTGAATTCATAATCTGAATCCAGAGTGTGTGTGCTCGTCCATAGATAATGTATGGAAAGAGGTGCGTTCTGTCAGATCAATCTGAGAAATTCATAATCTGAAAAAATCAGATTGTGTGTGGATGATAGTTAAATTGTATGCAATTCCGTGCTTTCTGAATTAATAATATGAATTCAGATTCTTACAATTCATACTGTGTAAGGCCGGCCTTACAGGTGACTATTGACAATTCGGGGTATGTACATTGCGATTTATTATATGTGTTTCCAAAGCACACAGCATTTATTGAAGAAGAGTCTATAATTTGACTAAAAGTCAAGTCATGCTAAAAAGAGTTAAATGTCTTTACCTTTATCTGGGGCATTACTCTTAACTTCGAAATTCGAACTTCGTCTATTGCTATCCCTTTTGCTCTCGACGCGTAGCTAATTTGCAAGAAAGTGACGGGGCGATGCGAAGTTCGAATTTCGAAGTACAGAGTAATGCCTCTGACGTTACATGTTCTTCAACACATCAGTATTGTATTGTATTTATTTATTGGTAAATATAGACATTTACAGGTCAGTACTTGCACACAGCAGAGCGCGCCCCGAAAACGCTCCATAAAAAGCGCGCAACTGTCATCTGTCAGTCAACTGATAGCGTAAATTTCTTTCACAGGCATTTCAAACTTTTTATTAATATAATTAGAAATAAGGTGAATAAGTGGTGTTTTGTGCAGTTAAAGTGCTGTCAAATGATGAGTGAGTGATTATTTATAAGAAAGATGAGTACGCGAGGCAAGGATGAAGAAGGTAATACTTTTGTTACTGTTAAAGCCGGCGTGAGTTGACCGGCGCAGGAGGTTATTGCTTCGGTCGATGAATGCCAATCATGATTAATCTAATCGTCAGAGTGAGTCGTTCATCATCTTCGGAAGATGACGAAGGGGAAGCGGTAAGTACCGCTTCCCTTAAATAACTGGCGTAGGTGCGATATACGCTATATACGTACGGACCCAAGGGTTGATTCATACACAACAGAGCCAACTATGCTGACAAGAATAACTTTGCCAATTAAGATTAATAGGTAGGTGCTTTCCGGGTAAGCTCGCTCTCAGTGTGGGGCAAATCAACTAATTTCGTCAATCAATTGATCAATCATGACTAATTTAATCATAACTAATTTAGTCATGACTAATTTAATCATGATTGAAAATATTAGTCATAATCATGACTAAAGCCACAAATCATCAATCGTTAGTTTTAATCGTGACTAATGATTAATGCTTCTAACAAATAAATGTGAAGCTTTGTTTTTTGTCGTAATTACTTATCTTTTGATGTAGTTTATCTTTGTACTATCGCCTTTATCACAGTAGCGTAGTATCGCAGTAGCAAAAGCAGTAAAGAAACTACGAACAAACGTTTGAAACGTCGCACTCAACACAGACGCACCGCGTCTCAAAGAGACCCCTTAAGCGGACATGGCAGTACTGTCAGTGGCGGGTGTCGCGTCGAGACGAATGGTTTCGTTTGTAATTTATTATTTCTTTCAAAAGATGCCTCGAGTGTATTGCATGGTATATGGGTACGGCTGTTTGAACTCGGCTTCTTCGAAACCGGAGTAGTGTAGCCACCATCATATTTTTTTTAGTTATTCGACCGATTGCTTGCAATATCGATATCTGGGGATTTATATTGTCTCTGACAACGAATCCGTTGACAGAATTAGAAAAAGTAGTCGCCATCTTGAACTTTTTAGTTATTCGACCGATTGCTTCTAAATTTGATATCTGGGGATTTGTGTGGTCTTCGACTACTAATCCGTTGACTGAATGAGAAAAAATTGCCGCCATCTTGAACGTTTTATTTAATCGACCGATTGCTTCCAAAATCGATATCTGGGGATTTGTGTGGTCTTTGACAACGAATCCGTTGACAGAATCAGACAAAGTAGTCGCCATCTTGAACTTTTTAGTTATTCGACCGATTGCTTCCAAAATCGATATCTGGGGATCTGTGTGATCTCAAACAAGGAATCCGTTGATAAAATGAGAAAAACTAGCCGCCATCTTGAACTTTTTAGTTATTTGACCGATTGCTTCCAAAATAGATATCTGGGGATAAGTGTGGTCTCCGACAACGAATCCGTTGATAGATTGAGAAAAACTAGCCGCCATTTTGAACTTTTTAGTTATTTGACCGATTGCTTCCAAAATCGATATCTGGGGATCTGTGTGATCTCCAACAAGGAATCCGTTGATAAAATGAGAAAAACTAGCCGCCATCTTGAACTTTTTAGTTATTCGACCGATTGCTTCTAAATTTGATATCTGGGGATTTGTGTGGTCTTCGACTACTAATCCGTTGACTGAATGAGAAAAAATTGCCGCCATCTTGAACGTTTTAGTTAGTCGACCGATTGCTTCCAAAATCGATATCTGGGGATTTGTGTGGTCTTTGACAACGAATCCGTTGACAGAATCAGACAAAGTAGTCGCCATCTTGAATTTTTTAGTTATTCGACCGATTGCTTCCAAAATCGATATCTGGGGATCTGTGTGATCTCAAACAAGGAATCCGTTGATAAAATGAGAAAAACTAGCCGCCATCTTGAACTTTTTAGTTATTTGACCGATTGCTTCCAAAATCGATATCTGGGGATAAGTGTGGTCTCCGACAACGAATCCGTTGATAGATTGAGAAAAACTAGCCGCCATTTTGAACTTTTTAGTTATTTGACCGATTGCTTCCAAAATCGATATCTGGGGATCTGTGTGATCTCCAACAAGGAATCCGTTGATAAAATGAGAAAAACTAGCCGCCATCTTGAACTTTTTAGTTATTCGACCGATTGCTTCTAAATTTGATATCTGGGGATTTGTGTGGTCTTCGACTACTAATCCGTTGACTGAATGAGAAAAAATTGCCGCCATCTTGAACGTTTTATTTAATCGACCGATTGCTTCCAAAATCGATATCTGGGGATTTGTGTGGTCTTTGACAACGAATCCGTTGACAGAATCAGACAAAGTAGTCGCCATCTTGAACTTTTTAGTTATTCGACCGATTGCTTCCAAAATCGATATCTGGGGATCTGTGTGATCTCAAACAAGGAATCCGTTGATAAAATGAGAAAAACTAGCCGCCATCTTGAACTTTTTAGTTATTTGACCGATTGCTTCCAAAATAGATATCTGGGGATAAGTGTGGTCTCCGACAACGAATCCGTTGATAGATTGAGAAAAACTAGCCGCCATTTTGAACTTTTTAGTTATTTGACCGATTGCTTCCAAAATCGATATCTGGGGATCTGTGTGATCTCCAACAAGGAATCCGTTGATAAAATGAGAAAAACTAGCCGCCATCTTGAACTTTTTAGTTATTTGACTGATTGCTTCCAAAATCGATATCTGGGGATCTGTGTGATCTTAAACAAGGAATCCGTTGATAAAATGAGAAAAATTAGCCGCCATCTTGAACTTTTTAGTTATTTGACCGATTGCTTCCAAAATCGATATCTGGGGATAAGTGTGGTCTCCGACAACGAATCCATTGATAGATTGAGAAAAACTAGCCGCCATTTTGAACTTTTTAGTTATTTGACCGATTGCTTCCAACATCGATATCTGGGGATCTGTGTGATCTCCAACAAGGAATCCGTTGATAAAATGAGAAAAACTAGCCGCCATCTTGAACTTTTTAGTTATTTGACCGATTGCTTCCAAAATCGATATCTGGGGATTAGTGTGGTCTCCGACAACGAATCTGTTGATAGATTGAGAAAAACTAGTCGCCATCTTGAACTTTTTATTAATTCGACCGATTGCTTCCAAAATAGATATCTGGGGATAAGTGTGGTTCCACTAATATCCCTTAAGAACAACTGTCACTTTTTAATTTGCTAAGGTACACTATAAAGTGACAACAAGGAACTTGAGGTAACACTAAATTTAATGAATGTTTATGTCACATGTCATGATTTATTGGCATATACCTATATGTAATTAAACAAGCAACCTAATTATTTAATCGTATGGTGCATTTACATAAACATTTCAAATATACATAACTAAAAAGATAACTATAGATCCACATTCAAGGTCCCGAGCCAGGCCAGGTGTTTGTTTAGCAATCTAATAAAGATAGTTTAATAAAGTTTCACCTACAAATCTAATGTTTTATTGAACTTGCATATTTATTACACAATGTAGGTACAAATGGCAGACTTAACGCCTTTATTGTTCCCGTTAAGATTTTTATTTATTTAATATAGCATGCCCGCGACTCCGCATGACTCCGTCCGCGTAAAAGTCCGGGATAAAAGTATCCCATGTGTTAAAATCCAGGTGATAAACAATCTATGGGCCAAATTTAATCCAAATCGGTTAAGTCGTTTCTGAGATTTGCGCGCACAAACTCACACAAATCATTGTTTTGGGTTTTATTGCATTAATAAAGACCTACAATAATAGATTTTCTCAAATATCGAGTGGCGAGCGACAATAAAAACTACCTACATAGGTAGAAATGAAGAAAGTATGGCACACGACTCGTCCTGATAGGAAATATAGTTTCGTATAGGTTAGTGTATAGACTAGCATTTGTGGACTATGAGAAAGCTTTCAATTAGATCGAGACATGGGCTGTGCTGTAGTCTCTACAACGGTGCCAAATCAACTACAGATACATCGAGGTGTTAAAGTGTTGGTACGAAAATGCCACCATGTCAGTCCGACTTCAGGACCGGGACTCTGAGCGTATTCCGCTGCAGCGGGGAGTCAGACAAGGAGATGTACTTAATCTCTCCGAAGCTGTTCACCGCTGCGCTGAAAGATATGATCAAGATTCTGGACTGGGAAGGACGTGTACAAACGGCGAGTACATCACCCACCTTCGGTTTGCCGATGACATAGTAGTAATGGCTGAGACCATGGAAGACCTAAACGCAATGCTCGATGACCTCAGCAGAGCCTCTGAACAAGTTGGTCTGAGGATGAACATGGACAAGACAAAGATCATGTTGAACACCCATGTAATACCAACTCCCGTGGTAATCTGAGGCTCGGCACTCGAAGTTGTTGACGATTATGTTTACCTGGGACATACTGTCCAGTTAGGTAGGTCCAACTTCGAGAAAGAGTTCGAATCCGACTCGATTGGGCAGCTTTCGGGAAGCAACGCGATATCTTCTCGTCTAATATACCTACCGCAATGTGTCTTGTCGAAAGTCTTTGACCAGTGTGTGTTGCCAGTGATGACTTACGGTACTGAGACGTGGGCGCTGGTGATGGGCGTCATAAGAAAGCTCAAGGTCACTCAAAGGGCAATGGAGAGGGCTCTCGGAATAGGTATCTCTGCGTGATCGAATCAGGAATGAGGAGATCCGCACGAGAACCAAAGTCACCAACATAGCCCTAAGAATTGCTAGATTTAAGTGGCAGTGGGCGGGGCACATCGCTCGCAGAACAGATGGCCGTTGGGGCCGAAGAGTTCTCGAGTGGCGTCCGCGTACAGGAAGAGGCAGCGTGGGCAGACTTCCAACAAGGTGGACAGTCGACGTGCTTAAAATTGCAGGAAACCGATGGATGCAAACGGCGCAGGACCGGTCCTTTTGGTAAACCTTGAGGGAGTATATCGTCGACGAAGATTGAATTGCGCAGGACATGAGCAGCTTGCGGATAGCGATGACCTTCATCATCAGCCAATTGTAACAGAGTGCGGATGGCATGGTACGGGCTAGACCGTAAACCATACGTAACAGTGTTTAGCGCATATGTGAGCAGAGGCTTGTCAGGTGACGACCGCCAGAGAATGAGTTGATAATGTCTTTGATCTGGGTGGATGAGTATGTTTCTGAACATCATTCGGATGTCAGTACTGAAAACTACAGGATGTGTCCTGAAAGACAAAATAATGTCAACAATATCTTGCTGAAGAGCTGGACCTGTGTGGAGGCAATCATTTAGACTGACGCCATTTGAACTTTTACTGCTACCATCAAATACAGTGCGGAGCTTGTCTGATCCCGTCTTGAAGATGGCATGATGGGGAATATAGAAGTGAGGCTTATTCGTAAAGGTACTTGGATGACAAGGTGACATGTGTCCTAAATTGATATAATCAGTCATGAAATCAACATATTTAGAGCGGAGGAGCGGATTAGCTTGTAGCTTCTTTTCAAGATTCAGAAACCTACGTAGTGCAATAGCATGAGTGTTGCCTAAGGTTGGCGCATTTGGTAGAAAAGGCAGTGTTACCATATAACGACCCGATGGTTCTCGAGTGGTTGTGATGCGGAAAATTTTCTCACACTGCTTTTCTAACGGGCTGGTCTGTACATGAGGTTGGGGTTCTTCTGACTCCCAGAACCTCTCAAAGCTCTTGCAAATTTCATGTGTAGATACGTCAGATTCTGACTGCGAGCCGATAACGTGAGCTGAGTTAGACTGGTTCATTGGTGTTGCATGTAAATCGTCAATGGGCCCTATCAAAGCGAAGTCAAAAATCGTGCCGAAGCCTATGGGCTTCCCTCGGCCTAACGAGACCTTAGTCCCGCCCAGAACTTTGCCGAGAACGTCAGAACCCAACAAGACATCGATCGGAGCTGGTGTATGGTAGTGTTCAACCGCCAAGGGTATCGGTGGCTGGGCTCCCATACTTGCAATGTTTGGGACCTTTTGCAATGGTAGATAACCGATAACATCTTTTAAAATATGCGTGGTAGCCCTAATGGTAGGTTTGTCATGGTGTGTAGGTCGACATACTATTGTTATTGATGCTTTCGATTCTTGTGTGTGTTGGTTGCCCACTCCCGTGATTTTTAGTGAGGTTGAGTTTTGCGGTAAGTTCAAAATTCGAGCCATGCGCTGAGTTATGAGTGTTAGCATGCTACCACAATCTAATAGGGCTCGTGCTGTGTGAAACTGGCCGTGTACGTCTGCTATTTTTAGCGTAACGGTTGGCAATAAAATTGGTAAATTTTTCACGTGCTCTTTACGTTGTGCAGAATTACAATTATAATTATTCGATATTGGAGCTGATATCGTGGAGTGGGCCTGTGATGTCTGTGTGTGAGCTGAGTGTGAACGTGTGTGCTGATGTTCTTCGCAGTGTTCGGTTATTGTAGATAGTCATTGTTGACCACCTACACGAGACTTAGAGGTCGAGCGCGAGTGATTGGGTGGGTTATTGTGAGGCGATGGGGTCCCCTGTGAGGCGTGAGCCGATAAATGTTGTTGCTAATGAGTTGAACGCTGTCTGGGCTGTTCCCTCAGATGCGGAGGTAAAAGATGAGCGGACGATTGAGTCGGAGAAGTAGCATCGGGCCGATGAAGGGATGTGTGGTGTCTTTCACTTCCACACTCTTTGCAAGTCCGCGTGGACTTACACTCATTTTCATAATGGGGGCCCAGGCAGCGTCGGCAACGGTTGCGAGCCTGAATAAAGTCCCACCGGCCTTGGATCGGTTGGTCGTTGTATCGTGGGCAGGCGATGAGCTTGTGACCTCTATCTTTGCAATATGGGCAGGGCATATTGTTGGCGGCGTTTGCGCCTTGAGCTGATAGTTGACCGGCGTAAAGTGGCCTAGGCTTAGGGGCCATGGGGCGAAATTCGTGATGTGTGGGTTGACGAGACGGGCCTCGAAGAGGAGTAACTGGAGACTGTCTACGGTAATGGACCGGCTGTGGCGAGTGCTGAGTGACTTGTGAAGGATCTGGGTTCGACCACTCGTTCTCTACGCAGCGCGCGTGTTCCTCTAAAAAGGCGATTAAATTTTTGAGGGTGGGCAGAGTCGTTCGATTGCCGTATTTACGCTCAAAGAGGGTCCGGAGCTCACCCTTTAGTTTTCGTACTACTATTGATACGAATACGTAATCACAGTCCTTCATGGGCAGGTCGAGGTTATTGAGTGCGCATTGCGCGGAGATTAGCGGGGTTAAAAAGAGCGTGCGTATACCGGAGCGCACATGAATCTGCGGCAGCCCCAGGATGATGTCTACGAATCGGTCGATGAGTACGCGACGGTTTTCATACCGCCTGGTGAGAATATCCATGGCCACAGTGAAATTCTCGTTAGTGAGCTGAAGGTGGGACACGAGGCTGCGCGCCTCGCCAGATAGGTACGAGAGCAGATAGTGGAGCTTGACAGCATCCGAAATGGTAGTCATGTCATCCGTGAGACTCTTGAAAATTGCTATGAAGGATGGCCATTCTTCTATTTTGGAGGTGAATTTGGGCAGCTCAATCTTGGGCAGAACATTTGCAGGCGTAGCTGTAGTGGATGGGTGAGTAGTTTCCGGGATTGCTGAGGCAATACTTAATTTTTCGAACGCGACCAGAATGTCGTTATATTCTGTAATCGCGCTCTCATAATTTTTTGTATAGGTGGCTTCCCCTTCATCTGACAGGTCCTCGTCGTCCAATATTTCGTGGAAGACGTCCTGCAGCTTGGTTTTATTTTCCTCAAGCTTTGTGTAGCGAGCCGTGAAGTCAGCCAAAGCGTACTTTTTTGTGTCCTTGGCTAGTACCGCTAAGGCAATCTCCTTTAGTTGGGTAATTGCCTTTGCTGCTTCGCGGAAAATGGCCGCTTGTGACTTGGTCGGCATAGTTAACTTTAAATTAAATTTGGGCAAATAACGTTATGAATCCGAGTGTAAGTATGCGCTGTATGTAATTTTGCGGAATAACGGCTAAGCGCGGGGCGGAGTTTGCTGAGCGAGCAGAAGTAGAATTTTTATAGAAGTAATGTTTTAAAAATAAATATTATCAATGTTGCGCGGTTTCAATCGCACCAAAATAGATAGGTACTTTACACTCAAGTCGGTATGCGTGGGCCGAAACACAATTTTTTTATTTATTTAATAAATGTAACTGTCAACCCTGTATGCGATGTGAAAATTACGAATTACCTGTTGTCGTTTTTTTTTTAATGTACCAGCCTATATATAGCCACCTGAACTGAGCAGCCTGTATATTATGAGAAATGTGATGTCTTAGTAATTATTTTTTACCATAAACAATTTAATAGGGTATATATTTTATGACACCCTGTATATTGTGTAACGTGTGGCTTGCTAAGCACTCTTCGTGAGTCACTATAACAAAATTAACAATAAATAAATTAATTTTTTTTTTTTTTTGATGAGCAGAAATATTTGTCACCCTGTATAAAATGGGCAACCTGTATATAAATACTAGATCAGTATGCTATTTAGCGTTCAAGCGAGAAGCCTGAATTAATGTACTTAATTGGTATTATGATATTATCTAAGCGCTTATTTACTATTGTTCAGTTGTTCCACAGTTATTTACGCTAAAATTTCTTAAACTGAATTATTTACCGAGAAATGGGTGCGTTGTGATGTGATGTAACAACGGTACCTATAAACCTACTCCAATAACAGGGATCAAGTGAGCTGATTAATAATAATGTTGAGCGGAACTAAATCAAAGGTATTAGTTTCAATAATACATCTAACAAATAATGTTTATGATAAATGATGCAATCAGACACCTCCCGGCGAGTAGTTTTAAGCTATTTGTAAATAATTCTACACACTTTTGTCTACACGTCTTTGCCTTATGCTAGGTAGGTATCGATTCGAATTTTCTAAATCGTTCACTCACTTACTTTGTAAGGAAATGGAAATGGACATGAAACTAGTTCGAATGTAATTGAGGATTAGTGTTATAATATAAGGGGCAGGTATTTAATCGAGAAGGTCGTTTGACGTGACCTTTGTAATTCCTAGGTAAGTTCTCGGGGAAGTGGAATGTTCGAGAATGTTCTCGAGTGCAATGATTTTGTAAATATAACAAATGTGGTATGTACTTGTAGGTACGGGCCCTATCTTAGGTATTATGGGCTATGTATAAACTTTGATGCTAATACAAAATAAAGGAAGTATTTAGGTATTTAGGAGAACAATAGTATTTTTTTTTTGAATGAGGGTGGATATTTTTCCTATAAGTACTGGGTGTGGTTGGGCAAAGGACACTGCTTATCCACAGGGGCCAGGTTCTAAGGATCGAAGGACCACAAAATATGTGTCTACTTTCGCAGGGACATATTTGACGTTGAGGAATGAGCAGATTAGGTATGAGCAGAGAGGTGCGGCACAATAGGACTTACTGGTTAAAGTTACGGCGGTTCCCGTGGATTTGAGCTGAGCTGAAGGAATCTCCTCCTTCCTCCTGGTAGGTATGAGCTGATGGTGAACGAGTCTGTCGCGCACACACACACACAAACACGTGGTACGACAAGAAGACGTCACTTGATTAATTAAAACGCACTCTGATCGTCACTATCGTAGTTCACTAGATGGTTCAATACCGGCCGGTAATCTCGTACGGAGGCACTTAACTAGGGTCGCGAATGGGCGTAAGGGCGCGGAGCGGATGAGAGACGCACGTACGCACAGGTCAAGGGCAGCGTTCCGACTCGACTTGCCGGCGGCGCGGGAGTTGCACCCTTTCGGTCAGTGAGTGAGTGAGTTGAAGATTGACAACGTCACGCTACTCGCGTGAACAAGACTTAAAGTCAGATCCGTTCGCTCTACCAAGGCCTCTCTCAAAGAACGTACCTCTACTGCACTGGCTTTCGCACTGGATAAGTATCTCTCCGTGACTGTACTGTCATGTGCATACCCAACGATACCCGGTTGAAGCAGATCGTTAATGTGTAGCAGGAAAAGGGTCGCGGAGAGAACAGACCCTTGAGGAACTCCGGCGTCAATAGCCATAAGGTCAGAGGAGCAGCCGTCAATGACCACTCTGATTGACCGTCCACTCAAGAAATCTGATATCCAGCTACAGAAGCCAGTGGGGATGCCATAGGCCGGAAGCTTGCTTAACAAACAAGCGTGCCAGACCCTGTCAAAAGCCTTCGAGATGTCCAGCGATACAGCAAGTGCTTCGCCGTGTTTCTCGATAGCTTCGCCCCAGCAGTTCGTGATATACACAAGAAGATCCCCAGTCGACCGTCCCCGGCGAAAGCCATATTGACGGTCACTGAGAAGATCATTTTCTTCAAGGTATGCCAGCAGCTTGCTGTTAAGTACCCTTTCCATAACCTTGCAGAGTATGGAGGTAATGGCTATCGGTCGATAATTTGCAGGGTCCGCACGACTTCCCTTTTTAGGGACCGGTTGTACATTTGCAAGCTTCCAGGATTCTGGCACAATTCCTTTTTTAAGGGAGAGGCGGTACAGGCATGTCAGCACAGGAGACAACTCAGGCGCACAATGCCTAAGAACTCTCGCTGGGATACCGTCAGGGCCGCTAGCCTTATTCACGTCCAAACTAAACAATGCTCTACGCACCTCTTTTAGATGGATTGTGATCTCCGGCATCGAAGATCCACAGTGAGGTATAGATGGCGTTTGTTTAGAGCCAGAGTCAAGACGAGAACTGCTCGCAAAGAGAGAGGGAAATAAATTTGCCTTGTCAATTGCGGAGTGAGCTAGCAACCCATTAGGTTTCAGCAATGGAGGCAATGTGGAACGGCAGAAATTAGTTTCAACCGATTTTGATAGGGACCAGAACTGCTTACTACCTGGGGGGTAGGAAGCTAGTCTGGCCCCCATACGCCCTACGTGGTTAAAACGAGCCTGACGTAATATCTGTTTGCAGGACTTGGCGGCAGAATTGAAGGCTCTCTTCTTCGCGCGAACCCTCCGGGCCCTAACCTGGCGGTCGCGAGCTTTTACCCAAGCCTGGTAAGCAGCTTGCTTACGGACCTCAGCACGGGCGCAATCTGCATTATACCAAGGCCGGGATTTGTGTCCGAGCGATATGTCGAAGAATGGAATATAGTATTCCATTCCCTACCGTATAACGTCGGCAACCGCATAAGCGGAGCTCGTGGGTTCACCCGAAGAAAAACACACTTGCCGCCAAGGAAAAGATGCAAAAAAGTGCCGCATCTCATCCCAATCTGCTGACTCGTATCTCAATACTCTTCTTGTGCCTCTCGGGCTATCGTCTGGAGGAGAGTAGACTGACACGGACTTCACCAGACAGTGGTCAGAGGTGCCCAGCGGGGCTGAGACCGATACTGAGTGCCTGTCTGGATCAGTTGTCAGCAGAAGGTCCAGACAATTGGGTGTATGGCCGTCAACATCCGGTACCCGGGTCGCTTGGTTCACCAGCTGAGTTAGATCTAGCGATAAAGCAAACTTGCGCGCCTCTCTCCCAGCATGGTCAGTTTTCTGGTGTGGGAACAGCCACTCACTATGGTGGGCATTGAAGTCCCCCAGAAAAACAAGCTCTGCAGTTGGATACCGTTGTTGGGCTAAATTCGCCGTCTCCATGAGGTGATCGAAAAGCCTAGTCGTCTCCTGGTCACTGCTGTGCGAACGGTAAACACCAATGTAAATGGTCTTTGTTTCACCGGTGTCCAACAGCAGCCATAGTGCGGAAAAATCTGAACTCTCAAAGCAACGGAGACGACGACAGCATAAGTCATCGCGGACGTACACACAGACCCCGGCCTGCTTCTTGAACTTATGCTCAAGGGAGTAGCTCGGGTAGTTGAGGTAACCCACGTCCAACGGTGATGCTATCTTCGTCTCCGTTAGGAAGAACAGGTGCGGCTTCTCGGTCTCGAGGTGGTGATGGACCGGGTCGAGATTTGAGTGCAATCCTCTGATGTTTGTGAGGTGCACTTTTAATGGGAGGAAGTGCAGCCGTTGTTTAACCTTATTCTTCTTGAGACTTTTCATTGTGTTGAGTGTTGGTGGGGATAGAAAGAAACTGTCGAGGCGCTGTCCAGCATGCCAAGGTGTTCTCTTCAGCTCAACTGAAACGTAGGGGAACTCATTTGGAGACCGCGGGGACGCCCGAACCCCCTCGATATGGCCACCGGGTCCTCCCTTCCAGTCGCCAGCTGGCACGGTGGAGCATATCGAGATTTTTCGCGAGTTGGCGGGGCAGCCTTTGGCACGTAGCTGTCGCGCTACTTGGGCCCCCTACTGACTGCGGTCGGCCAACGGCTGGCACCGTGCTTCGGATCCCGCTACCCTCCAGAATGAGTTACCCGGTACAGCGTTGCTTAGAAACCAAGACCGGCTCTGAACAGCGCAACTGACATCCTTTTTTTCCCCAAAGGCACTGGTACTCCCACACACCGACGGAACACAGCAAGCTGCTTGGCGCCGGACTCCAGTGAGAGGGTGGTCGCGAGCCAGGCGGCCCCTTGCGGAGCCTACCACCGCTTAAGTGGGATCTTTCAGCCGGACTTATTCACAGGCAAGCCTGTGGTGCCGTTGCCCGGGGTGGACCGCTAGGAGGTAGATCCCAAACCACCCCAAAATTGTGAATATAACTTTGCACATAATTCTTACTCCACGAAGAAAGATTTAGCTCAGCGGAAGGATGGTCGTGTTACTTAAAATAATGGTTCTTATGTTATAAATTCACAATTTTTAGATGGTAAGTTGTTAGTCCCTAGTTATAGAGTTGCCATCAATTCCAATCTCAGAGTTTAAATAACTATAATTGATATCCTAATTCCCTAATATTTACATGTTGTCTACAGACCTTGATCTGGAGAAAACCTTCCTTCCTGGACGATCGCCTCGAGGAAGTCCCAGGTTGGCAGACAGTGGAGCGGTCCCAGAACACTGCGTCGCGAGCCACAGTATCCTTGGTCAGCTCACAGCAGCTTGTCAACGTCTAGCTGAATCTTCGTGCCTGTGGCACGCCTCCTAAAGGTGGGTTTCACCTGTTATGTCCTTCTTCTCTATTTGTGTAAATTTACTGAATGATCCAAAACCTAATCATAAATTTATTCTTACAGATCTTAAAGGAGAGTTCCTGCCAAACTTTGAATGACTAAATAAGTTACTTTATAGCTTTTGTACTTGAATATGGTTGGAATCAGAATCGGAATAAACGGAATGAAATCCTACAGAAATTCAGAAATAAAATGGGCTGGTACCCTTTCTTGCTACAAAAATATAAATCACTCAATTAAATGAATAAATCCATTGATTAACTGAACCAATAAATGAAATTAATTTAATTTAATCTAATTTAATCCCAGCCCAGCTGTAAAGACAGAGAGAAATTGCTCTGATTAGCACAATCATTGTGAAATATAAGAGACATGTGGACTGACAATTTAGGTTATCAAAATTATGAATCTTACCGGAGAAATTCAAGGAAAACCCCTGGTAATCTCGACGCTGAAGCATTCCCTCCTCTCCACGTGTGAAAACATACTGAAAATTCACCATTTGGTCAAAGAATTGCACACATGATTGGGAACAAATGCCTCCATTAGAAAAGTTGTTATTTATTCTTACTTACAAGTTTCTTTCACCGAAATATGACTGAAAATAAGTACTATATCTCCACAAGAGGTGTACAATTAATATATTGAGGATGATTACATCACTGTCCTGCTGTTCAACTCTGATTTTGGAATAAGCCCTCATCTTGAAAGATAGTCAGATCAAGAATGCAGTCAAAATGCATAGATTGCAACAAGACCTAGTTAGGAGATATAAATAATTAACTAATTAACAAATCACTTCATAAAAATAACTTTTTGACTCCAATGTGTTTGTTTATTTATTGTTTGTTTATTTACTAACAAAAGAAATCTCGATATTGTTTTGTTTATTTATTAAATGCTATTTACCATTTCCTCTATTTACTGAATAATTCCTCCTATCTATTATTACCCTAATTCAAAGGTAATTTCTCCTAACGCGGCAACACCAACCTACAAAACAATGGTGTTGACGTTTGACAGTTAAATAAAAATACGGTAATGCCAATATCACCCAAAATATTTCCCCAGTCTTCAAGTTCCGTTTCACGCAAGTAATGCTACGTGACAATACTCCCCTTCCCGATGAAAGGTTTAACGTAGGTAAACCGATTGCTGTCCTCAGCGACCTTAATACCATAAACATCCCCTGAAGACTGGTGAAATTAAAGACAAAACTAAGCTACAACGAAAACTAACTAACATCTATCAATCCAGAACAAACAATCCTATTAGCTTCTACAACACAACGGCAATGTTGTATTGTACAGGCTAATTTCCCACAGCCAGGACCGATGATCAGCATTCTACAATATATTTCCCTTCTTGTCCGGGCGAAAACTTCTGCAAAATAAACCTGAAATTAAACTACAAAATCGGAATACCGAAACTATATTATCTACCCTTACCCCTTACCAAAATATCTAAATCATCTATATTACACAGACTCAACAGAAGCTGTATCTGAGCAATTCAAAAATCCAAAACATCTCAGCGCGCGTCTGAGGAGACAAAATAATATCCCGAGCGAACTTCCCGGAATAACTAAAAGTACCGAAATACACCAAAAAAAATCGCATCACCACCGCACCAAAAAAAAAGCAAGCCAGTGTTGAATGCGAAAACAGAAAACATAACATAATAAATGATAAGGTAAATACTTCCTATCACGGTAAACATAATCACATGTTAAAGACTGAATACTCAAGCTGAGTTAAGATTGAGCCGCCCTAAATATTATTCTAACATACTTATTTAAGTATGTATTTCTCTATATAAGTATGTTTATCGTTGTCTAGTACCCATAGTACAAGCCTAGAGCTTAGTTTGGGACTAGGTCAATTTGTGTGAGATTGTCCCCTGATATTTTTTTTTTTTTTTAATACTTTAACTTTCATACTTCTCGCTCTTAAACGGTAGTGATACAGTACTAACTGTTCATCACGCCTTACAATTTGTGATTAAATATTTATCTTAATATTTAACACTAAATGCTAACTACAATCTTATTGACATACAGAATCTCTGTTAAACTTTCAAGTCTTTAATGTGCCAAGAACCTATCGGATGTCCATCCATCCGCTCTAACTCGTAAACTAAAGGTGATAATACTGTTTTAACTCTACATTTCTCGTACTTAGGCGCGAGTTTAGCCATTTTAAACTTTGAGGCATCGCTTTGTACATAGCAACGTTTCCAGACAGTATCACCTACTGAAAATTTAGCTGAACGTCGTCTTAAATTATAATGCCTAGCATTATTTGCATGTGCTTTTAGAAGTTGGGCACGTACTTGTCCGAAAATACCCTTCAAAGTACCAAATTCACCGGCATATTCTTCACGGGGAATGGCAACACTATACTCCTGCTCCGAGTCCTTGTATAACAAACCATTTATGACTGGCTCCCGTGCGTGTACTAGGAAAAAGGGAGAGAACCCTGTGGACTCGTTCACTGCACTGTTCAAAGCGAACTGTATCCGGTACAGTTGTTCGTCCCAAGAACGGTGGTTCTCCTCTACGTACGACGCTACAGCAGTCATAATTGTTTTGTTGTACCGCTCTACTAAATTGACTTGGGGTGTATAGCGTGGTCCATAATGAATTTTCGGAACGTTGTAACGCTTCAAAAGAAGCTTAAACTCTGATCCCGTGAATTGCACACCATTATCTGCAATCACGGTTTCAGGCACACCATGTGCCAAAATAACGCCGTTTTCAAAATGTTTAGCAACCAAAGCGCTAGTTGCACGACGAAGCGGAAAAAGTAACGTGAACTTCGAAAAGCAACATGTCACCACCAACAAAAATGTGTAACCAGAACGAGAGCGAGGAAGAGGACCCACTAAATCTATTGAGACCACCTGAAACGGTCTGTGACACACTTTTAGCTGACCTATCAACCCTGGAGTTTGTCGCTGCGAGTGTTTGTAGGCACAACACACGTTGCAAGCCTTAACAAAATCGACAACATCCTTGTGCATGCCTGGCCAAAAGTATGTCAGAGATAGCCGCCGGTGTGTCTTAAACACGCCAAAATGCGCGGCTGTGGACTCACAATGGTTCTCCTCTATCACTCTCTTTCGGTCACCCTTTTTCACAACCTCCTTCCAATCAAACTCCCTAAGTAAGCTGTACTTACTTTTACTGAAACGGAAAAGCTTTTCCTCCTTAATACAAAAATTTGGAAAGTTAGCGGGGAAAGTCCTAACTCCATTCAAAACCTTCTCATACCATTCGTCTTTTTCGGCGTCACCATCCAAATTATTTAGGGCGTCTATCTTTATGAGCCTGGACAACGCATCAGGGACAACGTTGTCGGTGCCTCTCCTGTGCTCAATATCGAAATTATATTGAGACAGTCGACACCCCCAACGAGCCAATCTTCCTGATGGGTTCTCCAGGTTCATTAACCATTTGAGAGACGCATGGTCAGTGACTACCTTAAACCGACGTGAACCTAAATAAGCCTGAAATTTCTCCACTGAGAACAGAACAGCGAGAGCCTCCCTTTCGGTAGCGCTATAATTACGTTCAGCCTTATTTAAGGAACGGCTTACGTACGCGATAGGGTGCTCGTTGCCATCAATGGTCTGTGAGAGCATTCCGCCCAATCCGTAGGAGGACGCATCGCAGTGCACAGTAAAAGATTTGCCGAAATCTGGCACTGCCAGAATAGGTGCTGACACCAACGCGTTCTTCAACGAATTGAAGGCGATCTCAGCCTCCTCTGACCATTGAAAACCCGGAACGTTCTTTCCTTTTGAGGTAAGTCTATTTAAAGGGGCGGCTATCGTCGAAAAGTTGCGAATAAAACGCCTGTACCATGAGCACGTCCCTAAAAACATCTTTACCTCTTTAGGAGTAGTAGGAATGGGGAAATTCAAGATGGCCGCAACTTTTTCAGGGTCAGTACGCAACCCGAACTCATCTACGACGTAACCGAGGTATCTAAGCGACTGCCTGAAAAAATTGGACTTCGCAAAATTTATGGTCAAATTTGCCATCTTCAATTTCTCCAAAACCCTGTTCAAAAGTACCAAATGTGTCTGAAAGTCAGAAGTACATATCACAATATCGTCTATGTAACAGAAGGCAAGACCATTTTCAATGTCACTGGTCAGGTTGTGGTCGATCAGCCTATCCATAAGGCGCTGCTGTCTAGCAGGCGCTCCGCACAACCCGAATGGCATGACCTTGAATTTAAACAAACCACGACCAGGGACAGTGAAACTTGTCTTCTCCTGCGACTCCTTACTTAACGGTATCTGCCAGAATGAGGAACTTAAATCAATCGACGTCAGGTATTTCGCTTCCTTTAAACTGTCCAGAATTTGCGGAATGTACGGAATGGAATACGAATCTCCTTTCGTGATTGAATTTAATTTCCTACAATCTAGGCAGAAACGCCAATCGCCGTTTGCCTTGCGAACTAAAAGAGCAGGGTTATTCCACGGGCTTTCGCACGGAGTGACAACGTCCAACTGCAGCATCCTATCGAGCTCCGAACTCAACGCTGCACGCTTTTCCGGCGACAGTGGATACTGCCGGGTCTTAATCGGTAATGCGTTTCCGGTGTCGATAGTATGCTCAATTAAACCTGTCCTACCTAACTCTTTCTCCTCAAATGAAATATCTCTAAATTTCCCTACTACTGCATCGGCAAGTTCCTTCTGCGGCGTACTTAAATGATCGTAAGACTGAATTGTATTCACTTGATCAGTAATACTGTTAATATTCTTAAAGTACGAGTCCGGCGTTATAATGTAATCGATGTTGTCAAATGTCTCTGGTGCCAATCGAAATGATTGCCAAAAATCGATACCTAAAAAGAGAAACCTCACCCGAGGAACACCCGGACAGGAGCCGCGCCCACGGCCGCACAGCGCGACCAAGGACAACGTCGCGTTCGACTTCGATTAAATTAATTTTTTATTACGTGTAACATTGTAATGGCATTTCCTTCTATTGACAATTATCTTTTAACTTTTCTCTTCTTTTGGGGTTGCCAATATGTACAGTTCCGACTGTACATGTTTTTAGCTTACGTTGTGACCTACTTAAGGCCGCGCGAATTTACTTGTATTAGAAATAACATATCAAAGAGCAGAGCCAAATTGATACTCGTACGATAAACATCAACAGAAGGAACGACCACTAATTTTACCTTATATTTTGAATATCTTTACTTAACTGTAATAAACCAGTTTTACTTCAACTTAACAACTTCGTTCTTTCAACAAACTCCAACACCCACAAGCAAATGTAAGGGCTAACTGGCTCCTACACTGGGTATCACAAAAAATTTAATGACGTCCTTAAATGTCACCGGAACATAAATACATCCAACTGTTTGGACCTCGACGCCATTTGCAACATAACATGTTGTCGGCTCACATGACTGTACCTTAAATCCAAATTTTTCAAAATCTAGATGTGCATTATTGCCTAAAATTGAAACTGATGCTCCTGAATCTAATAAACCGTAAATCTCAAAGTCATAAACTTTAAATTTTTTAAATAGGGCCGAATGTCATCTTTATTTGGTGCAAACATGACCGTAGCAATCGAATTGTAATTACAAAATTTTGAAATAGCTCCATTGATTTTAAATTTGCTACGATCAAAATAATCTAGTTTTTTGAAGTTGGAACGTGTAGTGTGGGCTTAATGCGTTTTGTACAATTCGGACAGTTGGCAATAATTACATCTGTCATTCCACAACCAAAACATCGCAATTTACTATCACGGGGCTTTGCTCTGCAAAGTCGAAAACTATGTTTAGTGCCTCCGCATTTGTAACAAACTGGTTGCTGTACATGTGTGGATCGAAACTGCGGACGCTGTATATTTCGTGATGTTGCAGTACTATGCTGCGCAAACGCACAAGTGCGTTTATTGTTGTTGTTGCCGGGAGACGATGATGAACCTGAATTTACAGAATTTACTGGCGTTGATTTGCCTTTATACACAAACTCGCTGGACAAAATGTTTGAGGCAGTCTTAGAAGGCTCAGTGAACAACTCTGCACGCTGTTTGGCACCTTCCAATTTGCGACAATGTTCCTTCAATTGAGACACGGATGTTATTTGTAGATAGGCCAAGTTGGAATAAATAGCAAGCGGACTGTAATTCAGGTTTTTTAATACTAATTAAATAAATGTTGCGCGCGATCGGGTCCAGGCGTAGAATCGAAGTGAAGTTGTATATGGCCGCCGCGCGCCGTCGCGCGCCGCGCCGCGCGGCGCTGCGTCCCGCGCCGCCGCTCCATGTTAATGCGTTAACATACTCCCGGGCCAGCAGTGGAATGATGATGATCTTGAAATTATTCGTCTTCTTGTAGTGGGCAAATTTTGTGGAACGCCCGTCTGATCTGCACCTGCTGCGTCTGCGTCTGGCGGCTGAGACGCAGTGAGTTGCGTTAAGACGCAGTGAGTCGCGTCGTGATACGCAGTGAGTCTCGTAGTGTAACGCAATCGCGTTGTCGAGTGAGAGTTGTATGCACACTGTAGACATCAGGCATAGATATAAGACAGTATGCTAGTGGTGCACAGTGCGGGTTATCTGGCTTGTTTTAAAACTGCGTCGTGGTCTTTGAAGGTCATCAAGGTTGCGTAATTTGTCCATTGTCGGGGTCACCAATGTAGATGTAATCTACCTGTTTAGTTTTAAAGTATCTCCTAAGTGCCATACGATAAATACATAATCACGTCGGGGCCACCAATGTAGAAGAGAGGCTAATAGAGAGATCTCTTTCTAGGCGGGTGTTTTGCCTGGGGATCGAAGTCCATTAGGATGAAGTTGAAAGTTGTATATTATGCAACTTGACTAGGACAACTTCGATACTGCGTTGTTGAACATTAATTAAGCTGTTTTTCGCTGGTGGCGCTGCCCGAACTTAGTCGCCTTAGTTGTATTCTACTTGCTGCGTGCTGTAGCTAGATGTCGAATTTTGAGACCCACTTGTTGAGAAACTAATGAGGCCATCAAGCATTGTGTCCAGAACCAGATCCTCCAGGAGCTCAGCCATGGCTACAATATCGTCGGCAAATCGAAGGTGCACTCACCAGGTAGTCGCCGTCGATATGTATGCCAAGTAAGTAAGCTTGAACCTTTTCAAGCTTACTTACTTTACGCAGCACTGAACAGATTTAACACCTTACTGTCTCACTCCGCGTTGCAGATGTATAGGTTCTAGTTTTGGTTAAGAACACGGACATGTACCAATGCAAACAGCATGTACCAATAGTCAATTTGATACCGCCAGAGAGATTGCAGTATAGCCCATGTCTCGATTGCATATAAAGGCTTTCTCATAGTCCACAAATGCTAAGTATAATGACTGGTTATACTCTTCCGTCTTCTGTATAACCTGCCGTATGTTTTACTGTTGCTACTGTGCTGTTGTATGTTTTACCGTTTTTACGATATAACAAAAATAAAAATACGTTGAAAAAAAAACGTTTCTTGTGTGGGGACCCCCTTTATTATTTCACTTTATTTTTATATATTTTTATTTGTTAGTAAATCCGCCGTAATAACACATATTCTGAAAAAAAAAAAAAACAACCCGCTATCTATTACGGTTCAAAAGATAAAGCTCTTTATATAGACATACAGACAGACAGACAGTATAAACAGACAGACGGACGGACGGACAGCGTAGGCATATTAACAGGATCCCGTTGGGTGCCCTTCTAGTACGGAACCGTAAAAATTGATACGTAAGACTGAATGATGTGCTTGGGTGCGTCTTATATACATGTAGGTACTTCTCATTCCTTTGCATAGGGTTCTTACTGACTAAAAACATTGAAATTTTCTAAATTTTCAAGTGATTTTCAGTGTTTATAGACTCAAATAGTATTATTCTTATCAAAATATTCCTAATAAGTCTGAAACAACCCGCGAACATGAATTTATACGGCTATAACTTAATATTAATTACTTGGGCGATGGGTGTTCATACTGAACAAAAAGCTTCTGATTTTCAAGAAAGCTTCCTAGCATCGCCGTAAGAAATGGTTTTTCTATTTATTTAGATCCTCCTCTAACTCCGGATAGTACTCTCGTGCCTTAGTAATATGATACATTTTTTTGCAAAAAATCAAAACTTTAACCCTTCTGATTTCGCACTTGGCTTCCTGAAAACTTCTTAAGAAATGGTTTTTTGGGTTATTGGTGGTACCGGGTATCACGTGATAGTACTGTGGTAACTTAGTAATATGATACATTTTTTGCAAATTTTCGGTTTTTTCGGACCCCATAACTTCCAAGAGCTTCCTAGTTGACGCGTAAGAAATGGATATTAGGCTTCTGTAGGTATAGGTCTACGGCACTATACATGTCTCCAAGGCTAGTTATATGATACACATTTTTAGGCCTGGGACGGCGGTCTAAACGGAAAAATACAATACTCGGTTCATTTTACGAACAAGAACTTCAGAAAACGAAGCACCCTGATGTTTACCTCATTGAAAAGGTGATCAAAAAGAGGGGGGAAAAATTGTTTGTAACGTGGTTAGGGCTTAATGATAGCGAAAATAGCTGGATTGATAGAAATGCCATTGTATGAGTATATTTATTAACTTTATTATATTAAAAATTGTCATTAATATATTGGACATGAAAGGGAGAGGACTTTTAAACAGTGTTATTAATCACTTACCAATTGAACTACACTTACCCGGCTACAATTATTGCGGACCAGGCACAAAATTACACAAACGGTTGCTAAGAGGTGATAAGGGAATTAATGAGTTAGACAACGCGTGTATGCAACACGACATAGCCTATGATAAATATTCTAACCTGGCAGATCGTCACCGTGCAGATTTAGAACTTTATAAAATGGCTAAACAAAGGGGAAAAAATTGCTTCATGGCTAGTTAGCAAACTAATGAAATCTTAAATAAAAATCGGTGCGGGGATAAAAACATTTAAACAGTTTGTATCTAAGATACGTGCTGAATTAAAGAGAAAAAAATCTAATAATAAAGGCGCTACAATTAGCCAAGCTTTTGCAGCTGCAATTAAAGTATTCCGTAATAACAATACGAGTAAATTACGAGTTCCTCGTTTAATACCGATCCCAAAAACTGGAGGTATTTTACCACTGATACCTATTTTTGCTGGACTTTCTGCGTTAGGGTCGTTGGCAGGAGCAGCTGCTGGGATCGCTAAAGCGGTTGGTGATTACAAAGCTGCAAGAAATTTTTTTGCGGAATCGGAACGCCATAATAAGATGATGGAATCGATTGCATTAGGAAAAGGGTTACATATTATGCCGTATAGAAATGGAAAAGGATTGTGTTTAAAACAGTCAAAAAACTAAATAAATGGTTACCCAGACGTGCTCTAACAATAATAAATAATAAACCCCTTCCAGCACTTAAAAATTACTTGAAAAAGTCGTTGATGTCAAAGGCGTACTATAGGGTCGAGGACTATCTAACGGACAAAAATGCTTGGCCTAAACCAGAAAATTAACTAATGTTTAATGTTCAATAGCTTACCTACTACTCGTACATACCTCATAAAAATCATGTAAACGCTGTATCTTGTCTAGGGGACACGGTTTATGTAGGAAGACATGTCAAACTGTTTTGTGTGATATATATATAAATTTTCTCGTAGTCATTCTGACATGTTTTCCTGCAAAACTACGCAGATATTTAATATTATTTTTACAGTTTTATATAATGTTAGAATAAGTAGTGACATTGTTATATTTTCATTTAAAAAAAGACTAACTGTTGAGTTTCTTGCGGCGCTTCTTCTCAGCAGTGGTCTCCTCTTGGGAAGCGCTGGTAGATTTTGACGTGTAAAAGTGCCCGTGCGGCCTACTTACTGAATAAATATCTTTTATCTTTATCTTTTTAAATATCAGGGGACAATCTCACACCAATTGACCTAGTCCCAAACTAAGCTCTAGGCTTGTACTATGGGTACTAGACAACGATAAACATACTTATATAGAGAAATACATACTTAAATATATAGAAAACATCCATGACTCGGGAACAAATACTCGCGCTCATCACACAAATATTTGTCCATACCGGGATTCGAACCCAGGACCGCTAGCTTCGTAGGCAGGGTCACTACCAACTAGGCTAACTGCGTCGTCGACAAATATTGATATTTTAGAACACTCAGCAGATATTCCTTATTTCCACGGTGTTTATATGAGAGATAATTTGCCGAAGCGTCCTAAAAGAGTTGAATGTGCAATCGTGAATTTAGACAGTACTAAAAACTGTTATGTCTACAAGTAATGAAACACCGAGTTGGACTGACTGAAGATTTATTGATATGCGTGGGTATATTTATATGAATCTACCTACATAATTGTAACATACATAACACTGTCCTCCAGCGATATAAAGAATAACAATGTACCAGAATAAGCACACACTTTATACAAGTTGTAAAATTACCACACAACACAAGATGGATATACATAATTTTTTGATGTGGTTCATTTATCGTAACAGTAGCGTATAAGCTATATGTAAACTAGTAAACTAATGGTAAAAGGGATCAACTTGTATATATTAATTTTTCAACCTTTCTAGACAACGTATGGCAGCTCTCCGACGCGAGCGATTCTCGAGCTTAGCCGGTGATCCCGGCGGTGTGCCATACTCATCCTCGGCCTCACCTTCACCGGGTTTTTGTTCACTTTGAACAACAGGGAGGCACTCATCCTTGGTGTCTAAGTCTGTATCTGAAACTCGAGCAGAGACGCTGCTCTCAGGCACAGATTTCTGAGATGGTGTATTATTTATGTCGCTTAACGAAAACCTGGATTTCCTAATATGTAATTGATCGACGTGTCTTTTGTGAACGCGTCCGTCACTCGTTCGAACGGAATACGACACGGGACCCTTGCGCTCGAGCACTACACCCTCCGACCACTTAGGCGCGCCGCGGCCGTAGTCCCGCACCAGCACCACGTCGCCGCGCGCCGCCTCGCGCAGTGGCCGCGCCGCGCCGCGCGCGCGCTCGCTGGCCTGCTGCGCGTCGCGCACCACGCCCGCCGCGTCGGGCCGCAGCAGGTCCAGGCGCCCGCGCAACCGCCGCCCCAGCAGCGCCACCGCCGGCTCGCGTCCGGTCGTGCTATGCTCAGTGTTCCGATACGTAAAAAGAAACCTGCTAAGGGCTGTACTGTCGTCTTCTTTTTCAAGAGCCGCCTTTTTTAATACTCTCTTCACCGTGCGAACCGCATTTTCAGCGGCACCGTTACTGGCGGGGTGGTACGGAGCCACCAGCGTTTGTTTAATTCCGATTCGTTTTAAGTACGAACCGAATTCAGCAGAAAAAAAGGGTGGCCCGTTATCGCTAACCACTTGCTTGGGAAGACCGATTCGCGCGAATATGGTTCGAAGTCTGCTTATAACGACAGATGCGGATGTGTTTCTCACCTTTTCGACTTCAATCCATTTTGAATGGGCGTCTATAATGATTAGATAATAATAGTTATTAAAGGGTCCCAGGAAATCCATATTTAATCTCGCCCACGGCTCCGTGGGCCAAGGCCAAGAGTGCAACGGCGCGGGCGCGGGCGCGGGGCGCTGCGCGCGGCACGCGGCGCACTGTTCCACCACTCGTTCTATGTCCGCGTCCAGTGTTTCCCACCAAACGTAGCTCCGAGCTATTTGTTTCATTTTTACTATACCCGGGTGGCCGGAGTGTATTTCCCTTAAAATTGTTTCACGTAACGATTTTGGAATTATTATCCTATACCCCCAAATTAGGCATCCTTGATCGACAAAAATACAGTCTTTTCGACTCGCATAGGGTTTTTCAGATTCATCATTAACTTTCGGCGGCCATCCAAACATTACATAACCGTATATTTTGTTTAACAAAGGATCCTTTGCTAACTCAGTTTTTACCTCTCTACAACTAAGTGGAAAAGTTTCCTCAACAAAATGTAAATAGCTACACTCCTCGTCTTCATTCCTCTGCTTATCTTTGAGAGTGGCTAGTGGAAGACGAGAGAGACCATCCGCGTGACAATTTTGCTCTGACCGTATAAATTCTATGTCAAAATCATACGCCGCCAATTTTATGGCATAGCGCTGTAAGAGACTAGCCGCTGTCAAAGGAATGCCTTTATTTTTCCCGAAAATGTAAGTAAGAGCCCTGTGGTCAGTGCGGAGAATGAAACGGCGCCCGTACAGATACTGGTGGTGCTTGGATACGCCGAAGACGATCGCGAGCGCCTCCTTGTCGAGCTGTGAGTAGTGTGTCTCGGCGGCCGCCAGCGTGCGCGAGGCGCAGCACAGCGGGCGCTCGACGCCATCGGCGCCGCGCTGTGTCAGCACCGCGCCAACCCCATACGGGCTGCTGTCGACTGACAGGATCAGCGGCAACGACGGCTGGTAATGCGCTAACACCGGGGAGCTGCTTAACACTTTTTTAATTTTATTAAAAGCTTCGTCACAAGTTTTATCCCAATACCATTTTATATTTTTTTTTAAAAGGTTATACAAAGGCTTTAAAACATCGCTCATATTAATACAGAATTTTGCATAAAAATTTACTAACCCCATAAAACTTTTAAGCTGTGTTACATTCGAGGGCGCTGGGGCATTGACTATCGCCGCTATTTTATTGTCATCGGTATGTAATCCGTACTTGTCAATTTTATACCCAAGATAATTTACGCAGTCTTTGAAAAATTTACATTTGGAAAAATTTATTCGCAAACCATTATCTTGTAATCTTTTCAAAACCGCCCGTAAGTTAGCCATGTGTGTAGCTTTATCTTTCCCCGTTACACAGATATCGTCGGCGAACACGGCCACAGATGGCAAACCACTCAAAGTCTCCTCCATTATCTTCTGAAAATTTTCAGGAATACATTTAATGCCAAAGGGTACGCGCTTATAAACGAAAGTTCCGATATGAGTGGTGATTGCCGTCATGGGCCGCGACTCGTCCTCGAGTACGCACTGCTGGAAGGCATTAGACAAGTCCAGCTTGGTGTACTGCTCGCCTCCGCCCAACGACGCAAACAGGTCCTCGATGCGGGGCAGCGGGTAGTGAAAGTCCTTGAGACGCGGGTTAATTGTTATTTTGTAATCGCCACATATACGTATGGCCCCGTTGGCTTTGATAACAGGTACGATGGGCGTACCGTAGTCTGACCGTTCTACTTTATAAATGACCCCTTCCCGCTGCAGCCGCTGGAGCTCCTTCTCCACGCGCCCACGCAGCGCTAGCGGCAGCGCGCGCGCCTTCACGAACACGGGCGTATCGTCTTTGAGCCGAAGTTGCAAACGCGACTTGAACGTGCCTAAACCTTCAGCAAACACTTCAGGGAATTCCTGCCTAAGAGATGTAGCCATCGCGTTTCCGTCGTCTAGATTGAAACAGTCAACTACGGCCAATCTCAATTGTTTGATCCACGTCCGACCCATCAAAGGTGGGCCGCCGTTTTCGATTATATATAATTTAAGTTTGGCCGAATTTGCGCCGTATACAACCTGCACCTCTATATAACCTAATGTCTCGATAAGGTCACCAGTATACGACTTTAAACTTAACATCCTATTTTGTATAGGCAAGAAATCAAAGTGTTTTTCATAGAAAGATTTAGATACGGCGGATATCTTACTACCGGTATCCACTTCGAATTTACATAATACATTCTGTACCTTAAGCGTTACATAATAGGGGCCGTCCCCCTCACTACTAACAATTTTATAAAAATGACAGTCGCTATCGTTAGAATCAGAGTCATCTAAAAAGTACTGACCTTTCGTTGATTTCTTATAGGCACTGTAATCTTTTCTACATACCACTTTTAAGTGGCCTTTTTCACCGCACGCGTCACACGAAAAATACTTGTATCGGCACCTGCCCTCCGCATGTCCGATCTTGCCGCAGCGCGCGCAGGACGGGCGCGCCGCACTGGCCGAGCGCGCCGCACCGGCCGGCCCGCTCGGCGCCGGCGCCGCCGGAGCCGTGCCGCGGCGCCGCGTCGCGCCCACTCGGTGCAGGGCGTCGCCGGACGGCGCGCTGATAGTTGATGTTCCTTTCGGCAAAAAGCCACGACCGCATCTCTTCGCTAAACAGTCCCGACACGAATTGGTCACGTAGGTTGACTTCCAGATTCGTACCAAAATTACAAGTTTTCGCCAAATGCTTTAAACTCTGGAGATATTCACGTATGCTTTCTCCCTGTTGCTGCTTTCTCTGGCGAAAGATGTGTCGCTCCGCAATTTCCGATCTCTCGGGTTCCAAATGATCTTTTACTAGTTTAACTAAAACGTCGAATGTTTTCTCCTCGGGCCTATCCGGTGCACATAAGTCGCACATTAGTTCGTAGCACTCCGCGCCTACTAGGGTGACTAGCGAAGCCACGTGTAATGAGTCCTCTATACTATTAAGCGCGATGAACTGTTTTACGCGGCGCACATACGCATCCCAGTCGGACCCGACGCGAAAACTTTCTACACTTCCGAGTGGCATCGTGACCAACTAAATCAAAATGTAGTTACAAAAATCCCAATCCCGTAGCCAATGTTATGTCTACAAGTAATGAAACACCGAGTTGGACTGACTGGAGATTTATTGATATGCGTGGGTATATTTATATGAATCTACCTACATAATTGTAACATACATAACAAGGAACACACTGGGTAGTCTATGTCAAAGATAATAATTATTTAATGATTAAACGAACTTACCTTAAGTGAAGTTCTATCAAAATTTTACGAAAGCTAGTTGTCAGAGGTTAACGGTTGTAGTTTACGTTGTTTGCAACTAAACGTCTTCACAATATCTTCAAAGTCCAAGCAGAAACAAAACGTGGTATCCGAGTCCACGTTGGCAGCACTGCTTGTCCTTCATTACGTTCGAAGTGGTTCATGAGCAACCCTGTACTATGGGGGAAATATTATTTACGGGACGGGTGGGACATTGGTCTCTGACAACTAGCTTTCGTAAAATTTTGATAGAACTTCACTTAAGGTAAGTTCGTTTAATCATTAAATTTTACTCTAGCTAGTTGTCAGAGGTTAACGGTTGTAGATGTTCAAAGTTGGGTTGCGAATGACAAGATAGCAATGAAAATATAAAAAAGGATTTATTTTCGTCCATAACAAAAATAACTCTCGTATAGAAATCAACAGTCTTTTCCTCTTAGAAATTATTATATTATAATTAACAACTTATATAATCATCTAATTATTTATAGAATTACAGATAGCAGAGCTAAAAGATGTGAGGTCCTCTTGTAATGGTCTATTGTAGAACCTTGCAAATGTAGATGAACTGTTTGTCCATCCCGCTGTCTTGCGAATGAGATCTATGGTAACACCACATCTTTTAGCAGCTGAAGTAGACGCATGCCTAGTGCTATGAGCTGTGAACATATTTGTATCAACACCAGCAGCTCCTAGAGTTATCTTGATCCAACGACTGATTGTTTGGGAAGAGGCACGATGAAATGGTTTTTTAAAAGTTAAAATCAAGTTATTTTGACTACCCCTTAAGAGTTTTGTAATACTTAAATAAGACTTAAGAGTTACTACTGGACATATTTCAATTTTTTCAGTATAAGCTGGTAAGTGTAACACTGGTTGTAAGGAACCTGGTTTTGAGGTTTTTATCAGGTCCGGTATATGAATTCTTACTCCACTACTAAGAAAATGTACATTACTAATAGTAATTAGTGATAGGGTTTGTACTCTATGTCCAGATGTTAAGGCCAGTAATGTGACTAGTTTTTTGGTTAAAGCTTCTAGCCCTATAGTCTCATTTGGGTAACGTGACGCGAGGTAATTTAGTACTACTGCAGGATCCCAGGTTACATTGTACTTGGGTCCCGGAGGTTTTGATCTAAATACTCCTTTGACAAATCTTTTAATGCAATCATTACTTCCTATCTCCGGCCCAAGCAGTAAAGATAGAGCTGACCTAGCTGAGTTTACTGTTCCGTATGAAGCTCCGCTTTCGAAACGCTCTGTTAAAAATTGAAGAACAGAGGCAATTGAGGCTTCATACGGATTTATAGAGTATTTTGCACAAAACGGCCACCACAACTTTAATGTTGTGTCATACTGTTTATATGTGTTGGATGCTAAGGAATTCAACATTATGGCAAGGGAAGATGTTGGGATGCCACGTTTCAAGTATGCTTCGCTGATAGCAGTCCTGCAGCCAGGGTAAGTTGTCGATGGAGTGGATGATAGCGTCTGAAAGTCGATGATAATAAGTTTTTATTCGGTTCGAATATCATTAATTCTGTTAAAGTTAAGGATTGTATAAGAGGGAACCACGGCTGTGATGGCCAGTAGGGAAAAACCACTATTCCCGTAGCTCTATCGTTTCTAATTTTTTGTAATGTTCTTAATAACAGTGAAAAGGGGGGAAAGGCGTAGAAAAAAGAATTAGCCCAATTAATAGTAAAGGCATCTATCGCCACAGCCTCTGGGTCCCGTTTCCATGATACAAATGTCCTACATTTGGCATTATTTCTTGATGCAAATAAGTCTATCGAAGGGGTCCCAAACGATCTAATTATCTTTTGATATGCTACGTTAGATAGTTCCCACTCTATATTTACTCTCCTTGATTCTATGTCTGCAATATTATCTTTTGTGTTTACATAAGATGCAAAAATCCAAATGTTTCTGGCCTCGCACCACTGCCATATTTCCCTCGTAATTTCATTAAGGTGGGGAAACTGGACTCCCCCGGATTTGTTGATGTAAGCAACCGCGGTGGTATTATCAACTCTGAGTAAAACTTCACAGTCTCTTAAATCTTTTGTAAAGCATTTTAAAGCTAAAAGGGTTGCTTTCAGTTCTAAATAGTTGATATGAGAGTTCTTTTCTTCTGCAGACCAAGATCCAGAGGCTGTGTCAGTACCACACACTGCCCCCCAACCTGAATTTGATGCATCTGAATGTATTTCAATTTTGAAAAGGTATTGCTTAATTAAATTATTTTTGTCAAGGTTATTAAGCCACCAATCCAATTCTTTTAATAATTTCGTTGATAGTGGCATCACAGCATCATAATTGTCATTTGTCTTTAGTAAGGCTAAGTATTTCTCACGTTCCAGTATCTTAGTATAGATCCGACTATATGGTATGGCTGGGCATACAGAGTTAAGGAGACCTAGAATTTGTGCAAAATCTCTTATATTACATTGAACTTTGTTTTTAAGAGAATTCAGTTTCTCTGCAATTGTAACTTGTTTTTCCCGTGGCACAGCTAATGATAAGTTTTTAGAATTAATCATGAAGCCAAGGTATTTGCATGTCTGGTTTGGGATGAGAACACTTTTATCATAGTTAATAACAAAACCTAGCTCTGTTAAAATACTACAAATTTCTTCTAATTTTTCTTTGCAATCCTGTTTATTTTTCCCAAAGCAGATCCAATCATCTAGGTAAATTGCTAGTACAGTGCCTTTATTTCTCAAGTATGTGGTCACAGGTTTAAGAATTTTAGTGAAAACAAAAGGTGCTGTGCACAAACCATAAGGTAAAGCGTTAAACTCGAATAATTTTCCATTAAAATAGAATCTCAGATACTTTTTTGACTCATCTGAAATTGGTATAGAAAAATAAGCTTCTTTCAGGTCAATTGTGCCCATAAAACAGTTTTTGAAAATTAATTTACAAACAGTTCTAATGTCTTCAAGCTTAAAATGTTCTGTATCAATTGATTTATTTAATTGCTTAAGGTTTAAAATAAACCTAAATGTACCGTTTGATTTTGGTGTAAGAAATATTGGTGATGTAAATTGTCCTTCACAATATGAGCATTCTGAAATAGCGCCTAAATCAAGCAATTTTTGAATCTCTTTTTCAATATAGCATTGTTCCTTTACAGACCACTTTTGTTTGATAGAATTTTCAGGTGGCAGTGGCCTATTGAAAGGAATTTTATACCCCTGTATCCATTCCAGTAAAACTAGGTCATCAGTAAGATTTAACCAGTTGTGGATAAAGTGTCTGAGTCTACCTGCATGTACCTGTGTTAGTATCGGCGATGATGCGCTCTCCGTGGCGGTGGCGCGTGTCTCGGATTCCCCCGTGATGGTGGCGGCCGGCGAGGTGGTTGATACGTGGCTTGTCGTCTCGTCGGTTGATGCCCGCCGCGGCCTCGGTGGCTCGGTTGGTATTGCGACGGGCTCCGCCAGTTTAACGGCTTAGTCGTGGGGGGCTTCTTATTTTCTGGCAATTTAATTTGTTGTGCGGTTCGTTTTACTGTCTCAATAGCCTTCAGTTGATCATGAAGATTGTCACCGAAGAGAAACTTGCCTGTTCTTGCTTCTCTGCATGTCTCTTGTACAGCCTTTGTCGCACTTGATAAAGCGAAGAATTTTCTTGAATTGGTATCCATGTGATACATTTCTGCTGCTACTTTAGCAGCATCATTAATTTCCTCTATCAGTTTTTTGCTATTAATATTGCCTTTCAGAATGTCTGTAAGAGACTTCGCAAGGCAAGTCATCAGTTTTCCTGTCATGTTCTGACGTATGACAATTCTCTTGTCCCTATTAAGGGATAGTTCGGACAGCGATGCTGATACTTCCTTATTCATAATGGGAGCCACGGCACCTAGAAAATTTGAAGGTGTAGGATATTTGGCTAGTAAGGCCTCTTTTTGGTCTTTTTTCAGACCTTCGGTCATAATTTTCGTCCAACGTAGGGCTAGTTCATTTGTTATTGGATCTCCATGTTCTTCTTTCTCCTCACCTTCATGGCTCAGAGCCAAAAGGAATTCTTCTGGCAATGCCTCTTCTGTACTCTCTGAAATTATATTATACTTCTCATTAACAAATTAAATAAGCGCTATTACTTTGCAGGCAATTTGTATAGACACCATGCTGAATGGGTAAACTTTAGTGTTTTTTATTTGTCATAATGACAAAACAATGACTAGTTGTCTATCCGCAGTGTGATAGTGCATTAGTCAATATACATAATTGTATTTTAGGTTAAGTGTTCTTAAGGGTTAGCACTTAGTAATAATCGTTATAGTTGAGCATGTTATGACAGGCTGTCTATCCGCTATGTGATAGTGCATTTGTCACATAATTTTAGACTTTAGAAAAAGAAAAATAATATCCTTGTTTGTATGAGTACTTTCTTGTCTAGTGATTTATATTTAAGTTCCAACACACCTGAAGTTGTAAGTCCTAGTTCTGGTTCATCTGAAGCCTGAACTTCTACTTCGTTGTCAACTTCCATCACCAAGTTCGGCGCGGGCACTGTATCTTGTGGTGCCGGTTGAGGTAATGGCGGCGGCGGCGGCACCGATTTTTCATGTGAAGAAATAGGACTTGCAGGTAAGTCAGGGCAGGTTTGTTGACTTCGCAGTCTTTCTTTCAACTTTTTAATCTTCTTTTTGATGTATTCCGGGTCTTCTCTCTTCCTTTTTCCCATCTTTTTCTTCGTAATCTCAGCCTCAACAGTGTGAGTCGAAATAAAAACTTCCGTTTCGTACGTTTAATCTCGCAGAAAAAATATTTTAGCGCGGAAACGGAACGAAAGAAACAATAAAATAAAAATAGGTATTTTTGTCTATGTCCGCATGAGACCGTTCGAGTCAAGCGAAAAAACGATCGAATAACTGACGTCTGATCTGACGTTTGACGTCTGTTTAGCTAAGGTCTAACCTACTATGAAATAAATAAACTTTTATAGAATATAATTTATATCTTTCAGCGGATAATAAATCCAGAGTATTCCGAAATTATGCTCTAGTTACTGAACACATGAAAATAAAAGTAAAATAGACTTACATGGTTTGGCCGAAAAACATTGTTTTGTATAATGTCTACGTACCCATCAGTGGATGTTTTACCACATTGTAACCGTATGTCACAATGTTTCATCCTGAATACACCTCTGTAGCACTTAAAACTAGTAAATCCCATGATTTTTAATTATTTTGTTTAACAACAACGTGATGACGTTAGCACAAAACACCGTAATGAAGGACAAGCAGTGCTGCCAACGTGGACTCGGATACCACGTTTTGTTTCTGCTTGGACTTTGAAGATATTGTGAAGACGTTTAGTTGCAAACAACGTAAACTACAACCGTTAACCTCTGACAACTAGCTAGAGTAAAATTGTGAATATTTTAACAGTTACGGTGATCTCCAACCGCCGATAGAATTAATAAAGTATTTAAAAAATTGTGATATTTCATACAACTACAGTACTTACCAAAAGTTTAATACTGTAAATTGTGGACATTTATGTTTGAAATATTTAAAAAAAATTTGGAGTAACCGTTTAAATATGTGAGTATAGTATAAAGTTTATCATTCACACGATGTCTTTCACTTTGTCTATAACGGGAAACTCCTCTACCCTGGTTACGAATCATTCACCAGCTCTTCAACTAGATGGTAAATATGAATGCGGGCTGTTATACATGTCAACTTTTAACTCTATACCTAATATAGACTACAGAAACAATAAATTTTACTATGATAAAAATGAAGTAGTAGAAATTCCTGAAGGGTCATACGAACTTCAAGATCTTGACGATTTTCTTAAAAGACACCTGCAAGGATGTACATTTACATTAACCTGTAATAATAATACCTAAAAACTTCAATAATATGTTCTAAAAGTGTCTATTTTAATAAAAAAAATTCGATTGGTAAGTTACTAGGTTTCGGTGAAGAAACTGTACATGCTAATATATTAACAGAGTCCCCCTTCCCAGTCTCCATTCTGTCAACAACTATAGTACGAGTTGAATGTGACATAGTGAGTGGATCATTTGTAAACGGAAAATCCAGCCACATTATTCATGAGTTTGTTCCTAATGTGCCTCCAGGATATCGGATTATAGAAACACCGAAAAATGTTATCTATTTCCCTGTTACACATGATAGCTTAAGCTCTCTCAAAATTAGAATTTTGGACGAAAACGGGAATTTAGTGAACTTACGAGGTGAAGAGATTCAAATTTATTTACATCTTCAAAAAAAATGATAGATTTTAATAAAAGCCAAGTTTCGCACGACAAACGTATTAGTACTCATTGTGCTATCAAGAAAAGAAGACCTAAAGAGTCACTTAAAAACCTCACGAAAGAAAATAAACAATTTTTAAGAAGCATAGGATTGTTAAAATGAGTATAATAAATGTATCAGATTTTATAAGCTATGATAATACGATAGAAAGTTTTGAATATCATTTGTATAAACCTTACGTCACTAGTTTTAATTTAAATGATGAAATCCGTATACCTATTAACCAGCAAGATCTTTACGTCTTACCATCAGCGAGTACTATGTAGCGACCATTTGTCCATACTTAAACGCATCAACCTCCTCTGCCGAAGCCGGCTAAAATCAAACTTGCGCGCAGAGGTGTACGCATGGCGAGTTACCGGTTGTACGCGCCGCGGGCTGCGCCCGCGCCGGGGCAGCAGGAGCCAGTTCGATCTCGACCGCGACGGCGAATCCACGTCACTCGAGCTTACCAGCTAAACCACGCGAGTTGTTTGTCGCTTGTGCTACGCTTTTTATATTTATTAGCTATATCTATCCTATGACTCTTCTTCTGATGTTGTGACTTTCCTTTCGTGTGCGCGTGTGATCTTCTTCTTGTGCTATCGTGTTCGCTTTAAACTATCCTAATTTATGGAACATTGTGGGACCCTTATTAAAAACGTGTTTGTTAATTTTGGACTTGTCAATTTTACTCACCGTTAGGGATCCTATACTGGTGACCCCGACGTTTGGACAATTTACGCATACCGGAAAATTGAATAGCAAGATGCCAAACCACGAACCAACGGCGCCCGTGCCGGCTACGTCAGCAACAAACGAAGTGCCGTCAAATGTATGTAAAGTGGGCATACGAGTGCCGCCATTTTGGCCCGAGGAACCCGAATTATGGTTCGCGCAGATGGAAGGGCAATTTTTAATTTCTGGAATAACGGCTGATACCACAAAGTTTTACTATGTCATTAGTCAGCTAGAACATAAATACATAGTGGAAGTAAAGGACATTATTAATAAGCCGCCAACAGAAAATAAGTATATGAAATTAAAAACTGAGCTTATATCTCGCCTGTCTGCTTCGCAAGAAAAGAAACACCGGGAATTGTTGATGCATGAAGAATTAGGCGACAGGAAACCATCACAGTACTGGAGACGTTTGAAAACGCTAGCCGGCGGTTACGTAACAGACGAATTTTTAAAAACTGTTTGGTCTTCGCGTCTGCCACCTAACTTGCAGACAGTTATAGCCTCGCAGCCGAGTTTAAGTGTAGATACGCTAGCAGATTTAGCGGACAAGGTGTACGATATTGCACCTACGGCAACGCAAGTTTTGGCCGTCGGAGAACATTCTAGTCAAAGTAATAAGTCGACTCAACCAAATGCTGGAACGAGTAGCAGTAGTGATGTGATGAGTGATTTGGCCTTTCAAATGTCAGAACTACGCAAAGAAGTGGCATCATTAAAAAGTAAAATTAATGAGCAGTCACACGTCCCACGTAATCGCTTACGCTACAATTCGCAGAATAGAGACAGATCAAAACCAAGGAACCGCCAACGTTCATCCTCGAGGCCTAGAAATGACTCGTACTGTTTTTATCACAACAGGTTTGGTCAAAGAGCAAATAGATGCACGACACCGTGCAATTATGGGTCGGAAAACACCAACGGCAGCCGGAAGTAGCGGCCAGCGACTGCCGAACCATACCGGGCCGCCTTTTTGTCATGGATCGGACTTCGAAAAAACACTTCCTGATTGATACTGGATCTGATCTATGCGTGTACCCCCGCTCAGCAGTTAAGGAACAGCGTATGAAATCTAGTTACCAGCTTTTTGCCGCTAACGGTACAGTCATCCCCACCTACGGCACGGTGCAACTTTCACTGAACCTAGGATTGCGTCGTGCGTTCACGTGGAAATTTGTGGTGGCAGACGTGGCTAAACCAATAATTGGTGTCGACTTCCTGTCTTTTTATAATTTGATGGTAGATTGCAGGAATCACCGCTTGATAGACAGCCTGACGTCACTCACCATCAACGTGCCGGTTCGGAATCCTTCCGAGGCAATCACGTCCATTAAGGCGGTATCAGGGAAGTCCACGTACCACCAGGCCTTGCGGGAGTTTCCAGAGATCACACGCCCCGCTGGAACACACAAGGTACCAAAACATAATACGGTGCACCACATCCGTACCACACCCGGCCCACCTGTTACCAGCCGACCGCGTCGTCTTCCGCCGGATCGCATGAAGATAGCACAGCGAGAGTTCGAGGAAATGCTGAGGAATGGAACAGCCCGCAGGTCAGAGAGCTCATGGTCGTCTGCGCTCCATTTAGCACCTAAAAAAGATGAAGGCTGGCGACCATGTGGCGACTACCGAGCCTTAAATGCCCGCACGATTCCTGACAACTATCCCATCAGACATATTCAGGACTTCGCACACCAGCTGAGTGGAAGCACGGTATTCTCCAAGCTAGATCTAGTCAAAGCATACAACCAGATTCCGGTGTTCGTGGAGGATATACCAAAGACAGCAATCACAACGCCATTCGGCCTGTTCGAGTTTACGAATATGACGTTTGGTTTAAGGAACGCAGCACAAACGTTTCAGCGCTTTATTGATGAGGTCCTGGTGGATCTTCCGTTCTGTTATGGATACTTGGATGATTTACTAGTCTTCTCGGCAAATGAGAACCAGCATCACGAGCACCTTCGTCAGCTGTTCCAGAAACTGTCAGAATGCGGCATTGTTAGCTCATCCAAGTCAGGATGCAGAGCTGGCATTACAGACCGATGCATCAGACTTAGCTATTGGAGCAGTCCTCCAGCAGCGGGTACGGGACAGTTGGGAACCACTCGCATTTTTCTCCAGACGCCTGAAGCCGGCACAGAAGAATTACAGCCCATATGATCGTGAGCTACTTGCAATATACGACGCCATAAGGCACTTCCGACACATGCTCGAAGCAAGGCCATTTGTCATTTTCACAGATCACAAGCCCTTGACTTTTGCTTTTTCGTCACGCCGTGACAAATGTTCACCAAGGCAATTCCGTTATCTGGATCTGATATCACAATTCAGCACAGATATACGGTTCATCGCTGGAAAGGAAAATGTGGTCGCTGATGCTCTCTCAAGGATCGAGGCAGTTACAGTACCCATCAACTATGAGGCTCTTGCACATTCCCAAGATTCAGATCCTGAGCTGCAAGATTTACTCCATAATGGTACATCACTGGAACTGCAACGAGTCAAGACATCAGGCGCAAACACAAAAGTGTACTGTGATGTCTCCACTGCCAATCCTCGACCATATATAACTCCCGCATTTCGGAGACCAGTATTTGATGCAATGCACAACCTGAGCCATCCTGGCGCAAAGGCAACATCATCTTTAGTATCACAGAGATTCGTTTGGCCGGGCGTGAAACGAGATTGCCGATCATGGGTTCGAGAATGCAATGATTGCCAAAGGAGTAAGATTTCTCGCCACACTACCTCTCCACTAACTCCTATTCCTACCCCCAGCAACCGCTTCTCCCATGTCCATATGGACATCGTAGGGCCTTTACCATATTCTTCTGGTTTCAGATACTGCCTCACGGCCGTCGACCGCTTTACACGATGGCCTGAGGCGTATCCCATCGCCGACATCACTGCAGAGACCTGTGCCCGGGCATTTATTGCCGGCTGGGTCGCGCGTTTCGGATGCCCGGAGAAGATAACCACCGACAGAGGCAGACAGTTCGAGTGCGAGCTATTTCAACACATCGCACGCATCCTAGGCGCAGAGCACCGGCCTACTACTGCATATCACCCTGCCAGCAATGGTATGGTGGAGCGTCTCCATCGTCAGCTAAAGGCGGCAATAATGTGTCACACGAGCATCCACTGGGTGGAGGTGATTCCACTTGTTCTGCTGGGCATCCGCAGTTCGTGGAAAGAGGATATTAAGGCATCGGCAGCAGAACTAGTATATGGAGAACCCTTACGTCTGCCTGGTGAGTTCTTCGTCCCATCCAAAAACGACACTCTAGATGTTACAAACTTCGCAGCACGTTTACGACACCACATCGCGAATCTCACACCAGAACCTACGAGTTGGCACTCGCAAAAGACGTTTTACGTGCCCAAGAGTCTGTCCACAGCTGAATACGTTTTTCTTCGACAAGGGGCCGCCAGAAGATCGCTCGAGCCACCGTACACTGGCCCATACAAGGTTTTGGAGCGAGGGACAAAAACCATGAAGCTGGACATCCAAGGTAGACACTCCACAGTATCAATAGACAGAGTGAAACCGGCGCACATGGCTAGAGCAAGCTCAACCACGGTGTCCACGGTGCCCGAAAGGAAAACACGCAGTGGCCGACTTGTTCGTTTTCCAGACTACTATCGACCGTAGCAAGCAACGGTCTCGGCGGGGGAGTAGTGTAGCGACCATTTGTCCATACTTAAACGCATCAACCTCCTCTGCCGAAGCCGGCTAAAATCAAACTTGCGCGCAGAGGTGTACGCATGGCGAGTTACCGGTTGTACGCGCCGCGGGCTGCGCCCGCGCCGGGGCAGCAGGAGCCAGTTCGATCTCGACCGCGACGGCGAATCCACGTCACTCGAGCTTACCAGCTAAACCACGCGAGTTGTTTGTCGCTTGTGCTACGCTTTTTATATTTATTAGCTATATCTATCCTATGACTCTTCTTCTGATGTTGTGACTTTCCTTTCGTGTGCGCGTGTGATCTTCTTCTTGTGCTATCGTGTTCGCTTTAAACTATCCTAATTTATGGAACATTGTGGGACCCTTATTAAAAACGTGTTTGTTAATTTTGGACTTGTCAATTTTACTCACCGTTAGGGATCCTATAACTATATACATAGAGGGTACTGTTACAGTATTAAACAGAGAAACAAAAGCAAAAGTGAACAGTGTTCAGTTTACAAATAACCCTATTCTTCATTTGTATTGTATTGTATTTATTTATTGGTAAATATAGACATTTACAGGTCAGTTTACATTATTATGTTGCATTATATGTCTAATGTTAACATTAATTATAGTATAACTGTATTTATCATATTTTTCACATACTAACAATTAACAAGTTCTAGCAATAAAATTAAATAATGTGATAAAGATTAGGTATTAGAAGTACAATTATAGTTAAGCATCAGTCTTTTTAGCTGCGTTCAAAAAATCATCCACTGAGTAGCATGCCATGCCCAATAGTAGGGTTTTGAGCTTTTTGATGAAGCACTTTTCACTTGGAGCTTCTTTAATATCGCGTGGTAGCACGTAAAAAATTTTGGGACCGATGACCAATATGGATTTTCTCGATTTGGCGAGCTTTTTACGGGGTATATACAGGAGGTTGCGGTATCTCGTGCCCGAGTTATGGTGCTCGGCGTTCGTCGGAAACATGTCGAGGTTCCGCCTTACGAACTTACACACTTCGAGTATGTACAGGCATGGAAGAGTGAGTATTGACTGTTGCCTGAACAGGTCTTGGGCAGGATGGTCAGCTTTCACGTTCGCAAGTGTGCGGATTGCGCGCTTTTGAAGTCTTAGGACCCTGTCGCGGTCTGCAGCGGTACTTCACAAATCCACACCGTACATTAATATGGACTGAAAGTAGCCAAAATATGCCTTTCTAATATTGTCACGGGTCAGGCTGGGCCCGAGTCTGGCCAGGGCGTGGCATGCCGCTGACAGTCGCGCACAGGTGGAGTCGATGTGACCAGACCATGAGAAGCCGGAATCCATGACGAAGCCCAAGTATCTGACCTCATCAACTTGTGGAACAGCCACACCGTTGCATGTGACGTTTAGGTCGTGGCCTCTCTGCCTACGGGGCTGAAAGTGCATGATGTGTGTTTTTTCTAGGTTGAGCATCATACCGTTCGCGGAGAACCAGTCTACTAGCTGTTTAGTGACAGTGTTTAGCTTGCGCTTGAGCTGATCATAGGCATCAGCAGCCACTATGACACATCCATCGTCTGCAAATAAAACATATTCTGCCTCTTTCGATGCACTAGTTAGATCGTTAATCAGTATCAAAAAGAGGATGTTACCGGTCACTGAACCTTGCGGGACCGCGCTGTCACCAATCAGTTCAAGATCGGATCCACTGTCATGGACGTATGTCCGTTGTTTGCGGTCACGTAAGAACGCGGCAATAGTATCCAAGAAACAACCAGTTACGCCGTATCTCCTAAGTTTTTCAATCAGTAGCGAGTGATTGACCAACTCAAAAGCGCGAGACAGATCACAAAATATAGCAGCAACCTGCCTCCCAGCTTCTAGGTGGCCCATCACCCTGCTTGTCACGTCCCTTACCGCGTCCACGGTGGACCGATCTGGTCGATATGCGTATTGGCTGTTGTTTAGTAGTTCGTTCCTCACAAAGAAGTCCATCAGTCTGTCACTCATTAGCCTCTCAAATACTTTAGAGATAATCGGTATTAGAGATATTGGTCGATAGTTTTTCAGGGTTCGTTTATCTCCCTTGCCTTTATATATCGGCTGTACCTTTATCTCTTTTAGTGCGCATGGATAAGCTCCTTCACATACGCATTTATTGAATAGCATACAGAGTAGTGATATAACTATTGAAGGTAGGTAGTTGAGGACATGTGTAGACATGTCGTTGATGTCTTGAGAATGCTTGCGCTTGATAATCTTAATTACCTTTGCTACTTCACCTAGCGAGAATGGTTTAAAATAAAAATTGC
>OY725171.1:5000-15000 GCA_963241965.1 Tortrix viridana
GGGTGTGCTGAGCCGTGTCGTCCGGATCGCCGCACTCACGGCACTGCGGGCCAGGCTCCCTCCCAATTTTGTGCAGGTAATGACCGAAGCACCCGTGTCCGGTCATTACCTGCACAAGCCTGTACGACAGAGCGCCGAATGCCCTATCCACCCAGGTGTCGAACGACGGGAGGATCGCCCCTATGGTACGGGTACCATAGGGTGAGTCCTCCAGGCCGCTCTTCCACCTGTCCCGCATTCGGCGCTCCGTCATACGGCGCGTCTCCTCCACCTCCTCAGGGTCCGGGCGTTCTCCCCTAGCCCGGGCCCTGGACCTAACCTTATAGGTCTCAGCCTGCACCTCTGCGTCCATTTCCCATGGCGGGGTGCAGGCGAGGAGGCAGGCCGCTGCGTGGGCCACCGTCATATAGGCCCTCACCATTCGGAGGGCCACCACCCGCTGGGGCCTACGCAGCAGGGCCCTGTTCCGGGCGGACAGCTTGTCCGCCCATATTGGGGCCCCATACAGGGCCATGCTCCTCGTGACGCCGGCGTATAGCCGCCGGCACAAGGAGCCCGGCCCTCCCACATTGGGCAGCAGCCGGCCCAGGGCCGACGCGGCGCCCACGATTCGGGGAGCAAGTCTCGCGAAATGCTCCCCGAAATCCCACCGACGGTCCAAAGTTAGCCCCAGATATTTGATATGGGGCTTTATCTGGACCGTCTCTCCCCCGATCGTGAGCGCCGCGCCCGCCGGCGGCCGCCACCCACGCCCCCCGAAGACTATCCCCTCAGTCTTCGAGAGGGCCACCTTCAGGCCGAGCTGCTCGATCCGGTGGATCGACAGCTCGGCCGCCACCTCCGCCCGCCTCATCACCTCCTCCATTTCGGTCCCACGCACGGCCACCATGGTATCATCTGCATAGCAAATGGTGGCCGTCCGTGGGAGCAATTCCCCCCTGATGGCCCAATCGTACCCCAGGTTCCATAGCAAGGGACCGAGCACGGAACCCTGGGGTACTCCACAGGCCATCTCCCGCTCCCCCCGACCGCCATCCCGCCCCTCGTAGAGCACTACCCTCTCGGTAAGGTAGTGCTCCACGACCCTCCGGAGGTAGAGAGGCACTTCGTGATACCGAAGTGCCTCTCTAATGACCCCATAGGGAAGGGTGCCAAATGCGTTGGCGATGTCCAACGACACCGCCACGACACCCTCTCCCCTGCTCGACGCGTCCTCACAGAAGTCCCTCAAGGACTTCAGTGCGTCGAGCGTGGACCGCCCCTCCCGGAACCCGAACTGCCGGTCCGAGACGTTCGGGCCGGCGCCCTCCAGGTGCTGCAGGATTCTGGAGGCCAGGATCCTCTCCAACATTTTCCCGGCCTCGTCCAGCAGCACAATTGGGCGCCATGCCGAGGGACAGTCAGGGGGTCGACCCTCTTTCCGGAGGAGGCAGAGCCTCCCCTCCTTCCACACCCTCGGGAATTTGCCTTCCCTCAGACAGTCGTCCATCAGCTGTCTGAGGCGGCCCCCGAGGTGCTTCAGTGCGATGGGGAGGACTTTGCCGGGGACTCCGTCCGGGCCCGGGGCCTTTTTGCAGCCCCGGAGGCGGTCCAACACCCGGTCGAACTCGTCATCGCTAATAGGCGCGATGGCGAGTTCGACCTCCGGCTCCCCCGATGGCTCGGTCATCACCGGGGGAGTTATCGAGGGGCTCGGCGGGAATAGCCCCTCGATGACCGCCTGGAGGAGGGAGGGCTCCAGGGAATCCATGGGGGGGGCGGTGCGCATTTTGTTTCGCACCACCCTATACGGCCGCCCCCACGGGTCCCTGTCCAGGGTGGCCAAGAACGAGGCGTGCGCCTCGTCCTTGGCCTTGGCGATCACCACCTGTAGGGCCCCCTTTGCCTCCTTGAGGGCCCTGTGGAGCCCCTCCTCCTCCTCGGCGGTGTGTTGCCGACGCCGACAGTGCTGGTACGCCGACCGAGCACTGTTACTGGTGGTTCGCAGGGCCGCAATCTCTGCGGACCACCAGTACACCCTCCTCCGGGCGAAAAGACGCTTCGCCCGGGGCATGGCCGCGTCGCACACCGCCTGCAGCGAGGAGCGGAACCGAGATGCCCGCTCCTCGACCCCGAGGTCGGCGGGTGGGGCAGCACACCATGCCTCCACCATCGCCGCCTCGTCCACCCTGTCCCTGTCCAGTTTGGACAGGGACCATTTGGGGAACCCTCCTCCTCTCCCAGCCCCCCTCCGCCCCCCCCCGGGGACGGGCAGCGGCCGGGCCCTACCTGTGGAGACCCTCATTCTGATATAAAGATGATCAGAGAGGGTCTCCACGTCCTCCAGGACGCGCCAGTCTGTAACGCGTGCGGCAATGGCGGGGGTCGCGAACGTGATGTCCACGATTGACCCCCCCTGGCGCCGCACGCAAGTGTTGGCGCTGCCCTGGTTCAGGACCGTAAGGCCCGTCGCCGCCACCCAGTCCCTGAGGGCCGCCCCGCGCGGGTCCGTAACGGGGGAACCCCATGCCGCGCTCTTGGCATTGAGGTCCCCCAGGACCAGCACTTGCTTCGGGGCTGCCCTCCTGACGACCCCCCCCAGGGTGCCCAGGAACAACTCAAATTCTCGCAGCGGCCTATTGGGGGAGAAGTACACCGCAACGATGACGGTGTCGTCTCCCCACTTGGCCGCCACGAATCCCGGGCCACCCTCCACCCTGGTCAGGGGGGGGAAGTCCCCCACCGCCGGCACCACCACGGCCACCCTCTCGTCCGCCGACCCTACCCAGTTGGGTAGGGGGGGGACGAAGTAGGGCTCCGCCACTACGGCAACGCCAATCGCCCACTCCGCCATGGTCTGCATGAGCAGGTCTTGAGCTCTGGCGGAGTGGTTGGCGTTCACCTGCAGGATGTCTAGATGCGGGTGTGCTGGCATCTAGACATCCATGCTTTCCTCCTGGGCCCCGGCGGCTGGCGCTGATGGGGGGTTCTGCTGGGGGGGACGGGGGCGTGGGGCCCTCGTGTCCCTACCTCTGGTTGGGGGGGGGAAGCAGTTCCTTCCCCCCATTCTGTGCCCCGCTGGGAGTTTGGAGTGGTGGCAGACCGCACACCACTCTTTCTCCCAGCATTCCCCCATTTTGTGCCCCTCCTTGCAGCACCGGAAGCACAGCGTGCTCCGGTCCACGCTAGAGGGGCACAATTCCCTCGTGTGACCGACACCGTAGCACTTGAAGCAGCGCATCGGTGTCGGTCCCACGGCCGTGACCCTGGCGGAGGCCCAACCCACCAGGATCCGACCCGCCCTCTGCAGCGCGATCGCGCAGGTCACGGGGCACTGGACGAGGACCGATCCAGTGCCGTCGTACAGCCTGCGGACGGCCCCAACCTTTACCTGGGCCGTCGCGCAGCCCCCCGCCTTGGCAACCGCCTCCGCCACCGACTCCCCGGTCGCCGACTCATCGAGCCCGGCGACCTGGAGGCCGGCCATCTTGACGGGGCGGCTAATGTTCGCCACGTCCCCGACTATTGTTTGCAGCCGTTCCGCCAGTTTATCGGCGGTCCGGCCGCTATCCCCCCCTGGGACCTCGATGACCCTGCCCCCGGTCGCCGAGGTCCGGACCCGCACATGTTGCAGGCCCACCTCCTGCAGGCTAAGGCCCTGAATGGCCTTAGCCATGGTGGCCTGCAACGTGGTGGTGGCGTCCTTCTTTAACGTCACCACCACCGCCGCCGTCTTGGGGGCAGACAGCGCCGCGGGTCTTGGCGCTGCCTTTCTGACCGGGGGGGGGGAGGTCTTGGCCTTCCCCTTGCCTTTTCCCTTTTTTACCACCTCCGACCATTGCGCGGGCGGAGGCGGTATTCGGCCTGAGGGGCCGGGTACGCCCTGCGAAGGCCGAGCGGCAGCCGGGGCTGCGGCAGGCCTGGGCGCCTTGGCCGCAGGGGCGTTGGGCGCTGCCTTGCGGGCGGGGGGTGCCGCCTTCTTGGCGGCCTTAGGCCTCCCATCCCCCAGTCTGGCCCTCGCCTCAGGCTCGGGCTGCGGCATGGGCGGCGGGGTAGGCCTCGTGGCCTTCGTCTTGGGGGGGGGCGGCGGGGGGGCAGACCCTGTGGCCCTTTTGTCCGCTGCCAGCGGGGGGCGGAGCGGGGGCTCCGGGGGAAGGCGGCGACTCACTTCCTCGATTCGGGCATTCACCATGTTGCCCAAACTGAGGAAGAGGTCCCTCTTCATACATTCTATTGCCTCCACCAGCTCCTCCGTAGAGAACTGCACTGGTGGAGGGGGGGGAGCCGGGGCCTGGCGCTCGGAGAAGGCGGTCCTGAGCGCCTTGGTCTCCGCGGTGAGCAGGGCGAGTTGCTCCCGCATCCTTTTATTGTCCGCTTTAAGGATGCGGATCTCCTCGCCCTCGGCCTTGGCGGCCTCCACCTCGTCCATGGCCGCCAAGATGGCTCTGCAGGACCTATTAAATAGGCCCCACACCTCCCCCTTCAGGTTGCCCGATTTTCGGGCCCCCTCTAGAATGTCCCTCGCCGATGTTCGGGCCACCTCTATGGGATCGGCATACTGCCGATCCACCTGGCCGCCCGACGGTGAGGGAGAGCCAGCACGGGAGGGCGACTGCGATCGCGACCGCTCCCCCCCGGCTTCTACCCCCCTTCCCCCCTTCCCCTCCTCACCCCTCCTCGAGCGGAGTGCGGGGAAGTCTCGCAGGTACCTGGCCGCGGCGGCGTCCTGCCTCTCCTCGAACCGTGGCTCGATTAGGGCGAGCTTCGCCTTCGCCGCGGACAGCCCCGAATATGCCCCCTTGGGCTTCCCCCTGCGCGCCGTGTTCACCTTAGGTAGGTGATCCGGCGCGAGGGCCCCCCCCTCATCCTCATGGGTCCTCTTCGACCCAGAGGGAACCGGCAGGTAGTCCTCCGGTTCCAAATAGTCATTCTCTGACTCCAGATCGGAGTCAGAGCCCCCCCCCTCCGAGGGGGGTCCCCCAAAACTTGAGGGCGTGGCCATGGTGGCCCCGGCCCCCCCTCCACCAAATTTGGTCGAGATCCGCTCACCCAGTCCGAAGTTAAGACCTAACCTAACTTAAAACGGTCAAGTGGGAGTCGGATCTCAACGACCTAATACTAAATTGCCTTCAGCGCCTGATGAAGGCAATTAGCAATTTCCCAAAACTTTCCCCCCGAATTTGGCCCACTTCCCGAGGTCGCAGCGTAAAAAGAAAAATGTCAAAAAATAGAGTAATTTTTACCCTATTTTTTGACACCCTTACTTTAATACCCCCTAATACAAAATAAAAAGAAAAAGGCCAAAAAACAAAAATGCAAAAATTTGAAAAAATTAAAAACCAAAAAACTTCTCCCTCGCCACACCCGAAAATTTGCAACTTCTAAACGGGATGTTTAAAAGTTACAAATCCTTCAGGGTCGTGTAGAGGGTGAACTGCGCTACCTGTACTAATAACAACAAATTATTTAAACAACCACAACCCAGTGAAAATTTCACTTAAAAAGTGAAAAATGAAAATAATTTTTTAAGATTTTGGTCAAAAAACACAAAATTTTAAAAAATTAAAAACTATGGGTTCCGCAATCTGACGATTACGGGACCAACCCTATAATTTGCGGGACCGTTACCGCTATCCCCGCCCAAAAACTGAGCAAGGTGGGATATTGGCAACACCGACTAAATTAAAAAGTAAAAATGTAAACAAACCCTAAATTTCAAAGAAATTTAGGGTGTGAATTTACACTTTTTGAAAATTCGATATTTCCCGAAATAAAATTCCGAAAAATACCGAACCTTCCCTACGGTAAAGACGACTATTGCCGCTATGTGCTAGCCCTGAAAAGGGCTCAAAACAACAACGGCAACACCGACTTTTTTAAAACAGAAAAACGTAAACAAACCAAATAAAACCAATCAAGAGCAAAACACAAAATCCAAAATATCTAAGCCAAGTCACGTGATACAGCAGAATCAAAGTCAGAAATCAAGAGCCAAAAATTCGTTAGTAATTGTCTCCGAAAATCGCAATAATCCATACATAAACACCCAAAATTCAACCTCAACCTAACCTCAAACCTAACCTAACCTAACCTAACCTAACCTAACCTAACCTAACCTAACCTAACCTAACCTAACCTAACCTAACCTAACCTAACCTAACCTAACCTAACCTAACCTAACCTAACCTAACCTAACCTAACCTAACCTAACCTAACCTAACCTAACCTAACCTAACCTAACCTAACCTAACCTAACCTAACCTAACCTAACCTAACCTAACCTAACCTAACCTAACCTAACCTAACCTAACCTAACCTAACCTAACCTAACCTAACCTAACCTAACCTAACCTAACCTAACCTAACCTAACCTAACCTAACCTAACCTAACCTAACCTAACCTAACCTAACCTAACCTAACCTAACCTAACCTAACCTAACCTAACCTAACCTAACCTAACCTAACCTAACCTAACCTAACCTAACCTAACCTAACCTAACCTAACCTAACCTAACCTAACCTAACCTAACCTAACCTAACCTAACCTAACCTAACCTAACCTAACCTAACCTAACCTAACCTAACCTAACCTAACCTAACCTAACCTAACCTAACCTAACCTAACCTAACCTAACCTAACCTAACCTAACCTAACCTAACCTAACCTAACCTAACCTAACCTAACCTAACCTAACCTAACCTAACCTAACCTAACCTAACCTAACCTAACCTAACCTAACCTAACCTAACCTAACCTAACCTAACCTAACCTAACCTAACCTAACCTAACCTAACCTAACCTAACCTAACCTAACCTAACCTAACCTAACCTAACCTAACCTAACCTAACCTAACCTAACCTAACCTAACCTAACCTAACCTAACCTAACCTAACCTAACCTAACCTAACCTAACCTAACCTAACCTAACCTAACCTAACCTAACCTAACCTAACCTAACCTAACCTAACCTAACCTAACCTAACCTAACCTAACCTAACCTAACCTAACCTAACCTAACCTAACCTAACCTAACCTAACCTAACCTAACCTAACCTAACCTAACCTAACCTAACCTAACCTAACCTAACCTAACCTAACCTAACCTAACCTAACCTAACCTAACCTAACCTAACCTAACCTAACCTAACCTAACCTAACCTAACCTAACCTAACCTAACCTAACCTAACCTAACCTAACCTAACCTAACCTAACCTAACCTAACCTAACCTAACCTAACCTAACCTAACCTAACCTAACCTAACCTAACCTAACCTAACCTAACCTAACCTAACCTAACCTAACCTAACCTAACCTAACCTAACCTAACCTAACCTAACCTAACCTAACCTAACCTAACCTAACCTAACCTAACCTAACCTAACCTAACCTAACCTAACCTAACCTAACCTAACCTAACCTAACCTAACCTAACCTAACCTAACCTAACCTAACCTAACCTAACCTAACCTAACCTAACCTAACCTAACCTAACCTAACCTAACCTAACCTAACCTAACCTAACCTAACCTAACCTAACCTAACCTAACCTAACCTAACCTAACCTAACCTAACCTAACCTAACCTAACCTAACCTAACCTAACCTAACCTAACCTAACCTAACCTAACCTAACCTAACCTAACCTAACCTAACCTAACCTAACCTAACCTAACCTAACCTAACCTAACCTAACCTAACCTAACCTAACCTAACCTAACCTAACCTAACCTAACCTAACCTAACCTAACCTAACCTAACCTAACCTAACCTAACCTAACCTAACCTAACCTAACCTAACCTAACCTAACCTAACCTAACCTAACCTAACCTAACCTAACCTAACCTAACCTAACCTAACCTAACCTAACCTAACCTAACCTAACCTAACCTAACCTAACCTAACCTAACCTAACCTAACCTAACCTAACCTAACCTAACCTAACCTAACCTAACCTAACCTAACCTAACCTAACCTAACCTAACCTAACCTAACCTAACCTAACCTAACCTAACCTAACCTAACCTAACCTAACCTAACCTAACCTAACCTAACCTAACCTAACCTAACCTAACCTAACCTAACCTAACCTAACCTAACCTAACCTAACCTAACCTAACCTAACCTAACCTAACCTAACCTAACCTAACCTAACCTAACCTAACCTAACCTAACCTAACCTAACCTAACCTAACCTAACCTAACCTAACCTAACCTAACCTAACCTAACCTAACCTAACCTAACCTAACCTAACCTAACCTAACCTAACCTAACCTAACCTAACCTAACCTAACCTAACCTAACCTAACCTAACCTAACCTAACCTAACCTAACCTAACCTAACCTAACCTAACCTAACCTAACCTAACCTAACCTAACCTAACCTAACCTAACCTAACCTAACCTAACCTAACCTAACCTAACCTAACCTAACCTAACCTAACCTAACCTAACCTAACCTAACCTAACCTAACCTAACCTAACCTAACCTAACCTAACCTAACCTAACCTAACCTAACCTAACCTAACCTAACCTAACCTAACCTAACCTAACCTAACCTAACCTAACCTAACCTAACCTAACCTAACCTAACCTAACCTAACCTAACCTAACCTAACCTAACCTAACCTAACCTAACCTAACCTAACCTAACCTAACCTAACCTAACCTAACCTAACCTAACCTAACCTAACCTAACCTAACCTAACCTAACCTAACCTAACCTAACCTAACCTAACCTAACCTAACCTAACCTAACCTAACCTAACCTAACCTAACCTAACCTAACCTAACCTAACCTAACCTAACCTAACCTAACCTAACCTAACCTAACCTAACCTAACCTAACCTAACCTAACCTAACCTAACCTAACCTAACCTAACCTAACCTAACCTAACCTAACCTAACCTAACCTAACCTAACCTAACCTAACCTAACCTAACCTAACCTAACCTAACCTAACCTAACCTAACCTAACCTAACCTAACCTAACCTAACCTAACCTAACCTAACCTAACCTAACCTAACCTAACCTAACCTAACCTAACCTAACCTAACCTAACCTAACCTAACCTAACCTAACCTAACCTAACCTAACCTAACCTAACCTAACCTAACCTAACCTAACCTAACCTAACCTAACCTAACCTAACCTAACCTAACCTAACCTAACCTAACCTAACCTAACCTAACCTAACCTAACCTAACCTAACCTAACCTAACCTAACCTAACCTAACCTAACCTAACCTAACCTAACCTAACCTAACCTAACCTAACCTAACCTAACCTAACCTAACCTAACCTAACCTAACCTAACCTAACCTAACCTAACCTAACCTAACCTAACCTAACCTAACCTAACCTAACCTAACCTAACCTAACCTAACCTAACCTAACCTAACCTAACCTAACCTAACCTAACCTAACCTAACCTAACCTAACCTAACCTAACCTAACCTAACCTAACCTAACCTAACCTAACCTAACCTAACCTAACCTAACCTAACCTAACCTAACCTAACCTAACCTAACCTAACCTAACCTAACCTAACCTAACCTAACCTAACCTAACCTAACCTAACCTAACCTAACCTAACCTAACCTAACCTAACCTAACCTAACCTAACCTAACCTAACCTAACCTAACCTAACCTAACCTAACCTAACCTAACCTAACCTAACCTAACCTAACCTAACCTAACCTAACCTAACCTAACCTAACCTAACCTAACCTAACCTAACCTAACCTAACCTAACCTAACCTAACCTAACCTAACCTAACCTAACCTAACCTAACCTAACCTAACCTAACCTAACCTAACCTAACCTAACCTAACCTAACCTAACCTAACCTAACCTAACCTAACCTAACCTAACCTAACCTAACCTAACCTAACCTAACCTAACCTAACCTAACCTAACCTAACCTAACCTAACCTAACCTAACCTAACCTAACCTAACCTAACCTAACCTAACCTAACCTAACCTAACCTAACCTAACCTAACCTAACCTAAC
>OY725171.1:17500-32500 GCA_963241965.1 Tortrix viridana
CGGGCGAGCAGCGAACCCCCCGTCCGCTGAGTTCGCCTTCCCTTCAACGGCCTGCCTGTGGTGTTGGATGCTTTCCAGGTACCCAAGCCTTTCGGGTCGGTCCCCATACCCTTCAAACAAACTCCACCACAGCTGTCCCCCCAATAACTACAGTGCCCCCTGAGATTCCAGAAGACACGTAGAGGGACCCACGGGTGACATGGGAGTACTTTCTGGGTACGGAAACGGGTCTCCATCCGTACCGTCCCTTCCAGCAAACCATGTCACCAACCGCAAATGTGACAGAAGGAAGCTGTCCAGGTTGGAAACGGCCTCGAAGGCACACGCAACTTCCCCTTTCAACTATTTCTGTCACTGCCCCCTCCAGGTGACATGAGGAAACTTTCCGGGAACAGAAACGGCCTCAAGGGCACACGCAACTGACCCTTCAAGTAACCTCAGTCACCAACCTCCACAGAGACAGAGGAAAGCTGTCCAGGGCGGAAACGGCCTCATAGGCACACGCAACCGCCCCTTCCAACAACCTCTGTCACCGCCCTCACCTGGCGACTATGGGGCTTTTCTGATGAAAAGCCCTAGTCACCACCCCCCATTGCCGAATATTAGCCATGGGCTGGAAGATTCCCACAAGGAGAAAGTCCCAACCAATGCCCAGGGTGCACCAGCCCAGATGCTGCGTTCTCTCCGGATCGAGATCAAGAGAGACTGCAACACCCAGGCCAACGTGGAGGAATCCGGCCTGCACCCCAACCTAACCTAACCTAACCTAACCTAACCTAACCTAACCTAACCTAACCTAACCTAACCTAACCTAACCTAACCTAACCTAACCTAACCTAACCTAACCTAACCTAACCTAACCTAACCTAACCTAACCTAACCTAACCTAACCTAACCTAACCTAACCTAACCTAACCTAACCTAACCTAACCTAACCTAACCTAACCTAACCTAACCTAACCTAACCTAACCTTTTTTTTTTTTTTTTTTTTTTTTTTTTTTTGACAGGGTGGAAAATGCTTTATGCATTCCCCTCACCATGGGAGTGGCGAGGGGATATGTGGGACTCACTCCTCCCCCCCTCCCCAGAATGGGGAGAAAGGGAGGAGCGCAACCCACTAAAAACCACCCTGGCGTACCCTTCTGCCGGTTTCGGTAAGACGCCGTGGTTCCGCGTTAGCATTGCCACGACGCCTTCCGGCTGCCCCAGCCACTGCCGGGGCTCCCTGCGCCAAAGGGGAGAGAGGCCGAGCACGCCGGGCCTCTCTCCCAGACAACCAAGTGACGTTCCTACGGCAGGTGTGGGACTCCCATCCCCCACCTGCAGCCACTAAGGGTTGAGGCGGGCGGCAAACCGCCGCCGCCTCAACCCCCGCCGTCTGCGCCGGAGCGGATGCGCGAGAGGAGACTCCTCGCGCTCACGCTCCGCGGCCTCCTTCTGCGAGATAACGCTCTCGCAAAAGGAGGCCACCGCCTGCCAGGACCTCTCGTTGCACAGAATTGATGAGACAACGCTGTGCAGGGAAAGGTCCCATTGCCCAATCGCCAGTGCCATGGTGGCGCGCTCCGAACTCCAGCGGCTGCACACCTCGAGGGTGTGCTGAGCCGTGTCGTCCGGATCGCCGCACTCATGGCACTGCGGGCCAGGCTCCCTCCCAATTTTGTGCAGGTAATGACCGAAGCACCCGTGTCCGGTCATTACCTGCACAAGCCTGTACGACAGAGCGCCGAATGCCCTATCCACCCAGGTGTCGAACGACGGGAGGATCGCCCCTATGGTACGGGTACCATAGGGTGAGTCCTCCAGGCCGCTCTTCCACCTGTCCCGCATTCGGCGCTCCGTCATACGGCGCGTCTCCTCCACCTCCTCAGGGTCCGGGCGTTCTCCCCTAGCCCGGGCCCTGGACCTAACCTTATAGGTCTCAGCCTGCACCTCTGCGTCCATTTCCCATGGCGGGGTGCAGGCGAGGAGGCAGGCCGCTGCGTGGGCCACCGTCATATAGGCCCTCACCATTCGGAGGGCCACCACCCGCTGGGGCCTACGCAGCAGGGCCCTGTTCCGGGCGGACAGCTTGTCCGCCCATATTGGGGCCCCATACAGGGCCATGCTCCTCGTGACGCCGGCGTATAGCCGCCGGCACAAGGAGCCCGGCCCTCCCACATTGGGCAGCAGCCGGCCCAGGGCCGACGCGGCGCCCACGATTCGGGGAGCAAGTCTCGCGAAATGCTCCCCGAAATCCCACCGACGGTCCAAAGTTAGCCCCAGATATTTGATATGGGGCTTTATCTGGACCGTCTCTCCCCCGATCGTGAGCGCCGCGCCCGCCGGCAGCCGCCACCCACGCCCCCCGAAGACTATCCCCTCGGTCTTCGAGAGGGCCACCTTCAGGCCGAGCTGCTCGATCCGGTGGATCGACAGCTCGGCCGCCACCTCCGCCCGCCTTACCACCTCCTCCATTTCGGTCCCACGCACGGCCACCATGGTATCATCCGCATAGCAAATGGTGGCCGTCCGTGGGAGCAATTCCCCCCTGATGGCCCAATCGTACCCCAGGTTCCATAGCAAGGGACCGAGCACGGAACCCTGGGGTACTCCACAGGCCATCTCCCGCTCCCCCCGACCGCCATCCCGCCCCTCGTAGAGCACTACCCTCTCGGTAAGGTAGTGCTCCACGACCCTCCGGAGGTAGAGAGGCACTTCGTGATACCGAAGTGCCTCTCTAATGACCCCATAGGGAAGGGTGCCAAATGCGTTGGCGATGTCCAGCGACACCGCCACGACACCCTCCCCCCTGCTCGACGCGTCCTCACAGAAGTCCCTCAGGGACTTCAGTGCGTCGAGCGTGGACCGCCCCTCCCGGAACCCGAACTGCCGGTCCGAGACGTTCGGGCCGGCGCCCTCCAGGTGCTGCAGGATTCTGGAGGCCAGGATCCTCTCCAACATTTTCCCGGCCTCGTCCAGCAGCACAATTGGGCGCCATGCCGAGGGACAGTCAGGGGGTCGACCCTCTTTCCGGAGGAGGCAGAGCCTCCCCTCCTTCCACACCCTCGGGAATTTGCCTTCCCTCAGACAGTCGTCCATCAGCTGTCTGAGGCGGCCCCCGAGGTGCTTCAGTGCGATGGGGAGGACTCTGCCGGGGACTCCGTCCGGGCCCGGGGCCTTTTTGCAGCCCCGGAGGCGGTCCAACACCCGGTCGAACTCGTCATCGCTAATAGGCGCGATGGCGAGTTCGACCTCCGGCTCCCCCGATGGCTCGGTCATCACCGGGGGAGTTATCGAGGGGCTCGGCGGGAATAGCCCCTCGATGACCGCCTGGAGGAGGGAGGGCTCCAGGGAATTCATGGGGGGGGCGGTGCGCATTTTGTTTCGCACCACCCTATACGGCCGCCCCCACGGGTCCCTGTCCAGGGTGGCCAAGAACGAGGCGTGCGCCTCGTCCTTGGCCTTGGCGATCGCCACCTGTAGGGCCCCCTTTGCCTCCTTGAGGGCCCTGTGGAGCCCCTCCTCCTCCCCGGCGGTGTGTTGCCGACGCCGACAGTGCTGGTACGCCGACCGAGCACTGTTACTGGTGGTTCGCAGGGTCGCAATCTCCGCGGACCACCAGTACACCCTCCTCCGGGCGAAAAGACGCTTCGCCCGGGGCATGGCCGCGTCGCACACCGCCTGCAGCGAGGAGCGGAACCGAGATGCCCGCTCCTCGACCCCGAGGTCGGCGGGTGGGGCAGCACACCATGCCTCCACCATCGCCGCCTCGTCCACCCTGTCCCTGTCCAGTTTGGACAGGGACCATTTGGGGAACCCTCCTCCTCTCCCAGCCCCCCTCCGACCCCCCCCGGGGACGGGCAGCGGCCGGGCCCCACCTGTGGAGACCCTCATTCTGATATAAAGATGATCAGAGAGGGTCTCCACGTCCTCCAGGACGCGCCAGTCTGTAACGCGTGCGGCAATGGCGGGGGTCGCGAACGTGATGTCCACGATTGACCCCCCCTGGCGCCGCACGCAAGTGTTAGCGCTGCCCTGGTTCAGGACCGTAAGGCCCGTCGCCGCCACCCAGTCCCTGAGGGCCGCCCCGCGCGGGTCCGTAACGGGGGAACCCCATGCCGCGCTCTTGGCATTGAGGTCCCCCAGGACCAGCACTTGCTTCGGGGCTGCCCTCCTGACGACCCCCCCCAGGGTGCCCAGGAACAACTCAAATTCTCGCAGCGGCCTATTGGGGGAGAAGTACACCGCAACGATGACGGTGTCGTCTCCCCACTTGGCCGCCACGAATCCCGGGCCACCCTCCACCCTGGTCAGGGGGGGGAAGTCCCCCACCGCCGGCACCACCACGGCCACCCTCTCGTCCGCCGACCCTACCCAGTTGGGTAGGGGGGGGACGAAGTAGGGCTCCGCCACCACGGCAACGCCAATCGCCCACTCCGCCATGGTCTGCATGAGCAGGTCTTGAGCTCTGGCGGAGTGGTTGGCGTTCACCTGCAGGATGTCTAGATGCGGGTGTGCTGGCATCTAGACATCCATATTTTCCTGCTGGGCCCCGGCGGCTGGCGCTGACGGGGGGTTCTGCTGGGGGGGACGGGGGCGTGGGGCCCTCGTGTCCCTACCTCTAGTTGGGGGGGGGAAGCAGTTCCTTCCCCCCATTCTGTGCCCCGCTGGGAGTTTGGAGTGGTGGCAGACCGCACACCACTCTTTCTCCCAGCATTCCCCCATTTTGTGCCCCTCCTTGCAGCACCGGAAGCACAGCGTGCTCCGGTCCACGCTAGAGGGGCACAGTTCCCTCGTGTGACCGACACCGTAGCACTTGAAGCAGCGCATCGGTGTCGGTCCCACGGCCGTGACCCTGGCGGAGGCCCAACCCACCAGGATCCGACCCGCCCTCTGCAGCGCGATCGCGCAGGTCACGGGGCACTGGACGAGGACCGATCCAGTGCCGTCGTACAGCCTGCGGACGGCCCCAACCTTTACCTGGGCCGTCGCGCAGCCCCCCGCCTTGGCAACCGCCTCCGCCACCGACTCCCCGGTCGCCGACTCATCGAGCCCGGCGACCTGGAGGCCGGCCATCTTGACGGGGCGGCTAATGTTCGCCACGTCCCCGACTATTGTTTGCAGCCGTTCCGCCAGTTTATCGGCGGTCCGGCCGCTATCCCCCCCTGGGACCTCGATGACCCTGCCCCCGGTCGCCGAGGTCCGGACCCGCACATGTTGCAGGCCCACCTCCTGCAGGCTAAGGCCCTGAATGGCCTTAGCCATGGTGGCCTGCAACGTGGTGGTGGCGTCCTTCTTTAACGTCACCACCACCGCCGCCGTCTTGGGGGCAGACAGCGCCGCGGGTCTTGGCGCTGCCTTTCTGGCCGGGGGGGGGGAGGTCTTGGCCTTCCCCTTGCCTTTTCCCTTTTTTACCACCTCCGACCATTGCGCGGGCGGAGGCGGTATTCGGCCTGAGGGGCCGGGTACGCCCTGCGAAGGCCGAGCGGCAGCCGGGGCTGCGGCAGGCCTGGGCGCCTTGGCCGCAGGGGCGTTGGGCGCTGCCTTGCGGGCGGGGGGTGCCGCCTTCTTGGCGGCCTTAGGCCTCCCATCCCCCAGTCTGGCCCTCGCCTCAGGCTCGGGCTGCGGCATGGGCGGCGGGGTAGGCCTCGTGGCCTTCGTCTTGGGGGGGGGCGGCGGGGGGGCAGACCCTGTGGCCCTTTTGTCCGCTGCCAGCGGGGGGCGGAGCGGGGGCTCCGGGGGAAGGCGGCGACTCACTTCCTCGATTCGGGCATTCACCATGTTGCCCAAACTGAGGAAGAGGTCCCTCTTCATACACTCCACCGCCTCCACCAGCTCCTCCGTGGAGAACTGCACTGGCGGAGGGGGGGGAGCCGGGGCCTGGCGCTCGGAAAAGGCGGTCCTGAGCGCCTTGGTCTCTGCGGTGAGCAGGGCGAGCTGCTCCCGCATCCTTTTGTTATCCGCCTTAAGGATGCGGATCTCCTCGCCCTCGGCCTTGGCGGCCTCCACCTCGTCCATGGCCGCCAAGATGGCTCTGCAGGACCTATTAAATAGGCCCCACACCTCCCCCTTCAGGTTGCCCGATTTTCGGGCCCCCTCTAGGATGTCCCTCGCCGATGTTCGGGCCACCTCTATGGGATCGGCATACTGCCGATCCACCTGGCCGCCCGACGGTGAGGGAGAGCCAGCACGGGAGGGCGACTGCGATCGCGACCGCTCCCCCCCGGCTTCTACCCCCCTTCCCCCCTTCCCCTCCTCACCCCTCCTCGAGCGGAGTGCGGGGAAGTCCCGCAGGTACCTGGCCGCGGCGGCGTCCTGCCTTTCCTCGAACCGAGGCTCGATTAGGGCGAGCTTTGCCTTGGCCGCGGACAGCCCCGAATATGCCCCCTTGGGCTTCCCCCTGCGCGCCGTGTTCACCTTTGGTAGGTGATCCGGCGCGAGGGCCCCCCCCTCATCCTCATGGGTCCTCTTCGACCCCGAGGGAACCGGCAGGTAGTCCTCCGGTTCTAAATAGTCATTATTATCTGACTCCGAATCGGAGTCAGAGCCCCCCCCCTCAGGGGGGGGTCCCCCAAAACGTGAGGGCGTGGCCATGGTGGCCCCGGCCCCCCCTCCACCAAATTTGGTCAAGATCCGATCACCCAGACCTAAGTTATGAGCTAACCTAAGTTAAAACGGTCAAGTGGGAGTCGGATCTCAACGACCTAATACTAAAGTGCCAACAGCGCCTGATGAAGGCTAATAGCAAATTTTCAAAACTTTCCCCCCGAATTTGGCCCACTTCCCGAGGTCGCAGCGAAAAAAGAAAAATGCCAAAAAATAAAGTATTTTTTACTCTATTTTTTGGCACCCTTACTTTAATACCCCCAAAAACAAAAATAAAAAGAAAAGGCCAAAAAACAAAAATGCAAAAAATTTAAAAAATATGAACCCAAAAAACTTCTCCCTCCCCACACCCGAAAATTTGCAACTTCTAAACGGGATGTTTAAAAATTACAAATCTTTCAGGGTCGTGTAGAGGGTGAACTGCGCTACCTGTACTGAAAATAACAAATTATTTTGACCACCACACCCCAGTCAAAATTTCACTTAAAAAGTGAAAAATGAAAATAATTTTTTAAAATTTCGGTCAAAAAACGCAAAATTTTAAAAAATTAAAAACTATGGGTTCCGCAATCTGATGATTACGGGACCAACCCTATAATTTGCGGGACCGTTACCGCTATCCCCGCCCAAAAACTGAGCAAGGTGGGATATTGGCAACACCGACTAAATTAAAAAGTAAAAATGTAAACAAACCCTAAATTTCAAAGAAATTTAGGGTGTGAATTTACACTTTTTGAAAATTCGATATTTCCCGAAATAAAATTCCGAAAAATACCGAACCTTCCCTACGGTAAAGACGACTATTGCCGCTATGTGCTAGCCCTGAAAAGGGCTCAAAACAACAACGGCAACACCGACTTTTTTAAAACAGAAAAACGTAAACAAACAAATAAAAACCAATCAAGAGCAAAACACAAAATCCAAAATATCTAAGCCAAGTCACGTGATAGTGCAGAATCAAAAACCGATATCGATAGCCAAAAATTCGTTAGAAATTGTCTCCGAAAATCGCAATAATCCGTACACAAACACCCAAAATTCAACCTCAACCTAACCTAACCTAACCTAACCTAACCTAACCTAACCTAACCTAACCTAACCTAACCTAACCTAACCTAACCTAACCTAACCTAACCTAACCTAACCTAACCTAACCTAACCTAACCTAACCTAACCTAACCTAACCTAACCTAACCTAACCTAACCTAACCTAACCTAACCTAACCTAACCTAACCTAACCTTTTTTTTTTTTTTTTTTTTTTGGCAGGGTGGAAAATGCTTTATGCATTCCCCTCACCATGGGAGTGGCGAGGGGATATGTGGGACTCACTCCTCCCCCCCTCCCCAGAATGGGGAGAAAGGGAGGAGCGCAACCCACTAAAAACCACCCTGGCGTACCCTCCTGCCGGTTTCGGTAAGACGCCGTGGTTCCGCGTTAGCATTGCCACGACGCCTTCCGGCTGCCCCAGCCACTGCCGGGGCTCCCTGCGCCAAAGGGGAGAGAGGCCGAGCACGCCGGGCCTCTCCCCCAGACAACCAAGTGACGTTCCTACGGCAGGTGTGGGACTCCCATCCCCCACCTGCAGCCACTAAGGGTTGAGGCGGGCGGCAAACCGCCGCCGCCTCAACCCCCGCCGTCTGCGCCGGAGCGGATGCGCGAGAGGAGACTCCTCGCGCTCACGCTCCGCGGCCTCCTTCTGCGAGATAACGCTCTCGCAGAAGGAGGCCACCGCCTGCCAGGACCTCTCGCTGCACAGCATTGCAGAGACAACGCTGTGCAGGGAGAGGTCCCATTGCCCAATCGCTAGTGCCATGGTGGCGCGCTCCGAACTCCAGCGGCTGCACACCTCGAGGGTGTGCTGAGCCGTGTCGTCCGGATCGCCGCACTCATGGCACTGCGGGCCAGGCTCCCTCCCAATTTTGTGCAGGTAATGACCGAAGCACCCGTGTCCGGTCATCACCTGCACAAGCCTGTACGACAGAGCGCCGAATGCCCTATCCACCCAGGTGTCGAACGACGGGAGGATCGCCCCTATGGTACGGGTACCATAGGGTGAGTCCTCCAGGCCGCTCTTCCACCTGTCCCGCATTCGGCGCTCCGTCATACGGCGCGTCTCCTCCACCTCCTCAGGGTCCGGGCGTTCTCCCCTAGCCCGGGCCCTGGACCTAACCTTATAGGTCTCAGCCTGCACCTCTGCGTCCATTTCCCATGGCGGGGTGCAGGCGAGGAGGCAGGCCGCTGCGTGGGCCACCGTCATATAGGCCCTCACCATTCGGAGGGCCACCACCCGCTGGGGCCTACGCAGCAGGGCCCTGTTCCGGGCGGACAGCTTGTCCGCCCATATTGGGGCCCCATACAGGGCCATGCTCCTCGTGACGCCGGCGTATAGCCGCCGGCACAAGGAGCCCGGCCCTCCCACATTGGGCAGCAGCCGGCCCAGGGCCGACGCGGCGCCCACGATTCGGGGAGCAAGTCTCGCGAAATGCTCCCCGAAATCCCACCGACGGTCCAAAGTTAGCCCCAGATATTTGATATGGGGCTTTATCTGGACCGTCTCTCCCCCGATCGTGAGCGCCGCGCCCGCCGGCGGCCGCCACCCACGCCCCCCGAAGACTATCCCCTCAGTCTTCGAGAGGGCCACCTTCAGGCCGAGCTGCTCGATCCGGTGGATCGACAGCTCGGCCGCCACCTCCGCCCGCCTCATCACCTCCTCCATTTCGGTCCCACGCACGGCCACCATGGTATCATCTGCATAGCAAATGGTGGCCGTCCGTGGGAGCAATTCCCCCCTGATGGCCCAATCGTACCCCAGGTTCCATAGCAAGGGACCGAGCACGGAACCCTGGGGCACTCCACAGGCCATCTCCCGCTCCCCCCGACCGCCATCCCGCCCCTCGTAGAGCACTACCCTCTCGGTAAGGTAGTGCTCCACGACCCTCCGGAGGTAGAGAGGCACTTCGTGATACCGAAGTGCCTCTCTAATGACCCCATAGGGAAGGGTGCCAAATGCGTTGGCGATGTCCAACGACACCGCCACGACACCCTCTCCCCTGCTCGACGCGTCCTCACAGAAGTCCCTCAAGGACTTCAGTGCGTCGAGCGTGGACCGCCCCTCCCGGAACCCGAACTGCCGGTCCGAGACGTTCGGGCCGGCGCCCTCCAGGTGCTGCAGGATTCTGGAGGCCAGGATCCTCTCCAACATTTTCCCGGCCTCGTCCAGCAGCACAATTGGGCGCCATGCCGAGGGACAGTCAGGGGGTCGACCCTCTTTCCGGAGGAGGCAGAGCCTCCCCTCCTTCCACACCCTCGGGAATTTGCCTTCCCTCAGACAGTCGTCCATCAGCTGTCTGAGGCGGCCCCCGAGGTGCTTCAGTGCGATGGGGAGGACTTTGCCGGGGACTCCGTCCGGGCCCGGGGCCTTTTTGCAGCCCCGGAGGCGGTCCAACACCCGGTCGAACTCGTCATCGCTAATAGGCGCGATGGCGAGTTCGACCTCCGGCTCCCCCGATGGCTCGGTCATCACCGGGGGAGTTATCGAGGGGCTCGGCGGGAATAGCCCCTCGATGACCGCCTGGAGGAGGGAGGGCTCCAGGGAATCCATGGGGGGGGCGGTGCGCATTTTGTTTCGCACCACCCTATACGGCCGCCCCCACGGGTCCCTGTCCAGGGTGGCCAAGAACGAGGCGTGCGCCTCGTCCTTGGCCTTGGCGATCGCCACCTGTAGGGCCCCCTTTGCCTCCTTGAGGGCCCTGTGGAGCCCCTCCTCCTCCTCGGCGGTGTGTTGCCGACGCCGACAGTGCTGGTACGCCGACCGAGCACTGTTACTGGTGGTTCGCAGGGCCGCAATCTCTGCGGACCACCAGTACACCCTCCTCCGGGCGAAAAGACGCTTCGCCCGGGGCATGGCCGCGTCGCACACCGCCTGCAGCGAGGAGCGGAACCGAGATGCCCGCTCCTCGACCCCGAGGTCGGCGGGTGGGGCAGCACACCATGCCTCCACCATCGCCGCCTCGTCCACCCTGTCCCTGTCCAGTTTGGACAGGGACCATTTGGGGAACCCTCCTCCTCTCCCAGCCCCCCTCCACCCCCCCCCGGGGACGGGCAGCGGCCGGGCCCTACCTGTGGAGACCCTCATTCTGATATAAAGATGATCAGAGAGGGTCTCCACGTCCTCCAGGACGCGCCAGTCCGTTACGCGTGCGGCAATGGCGGGGGTCGCGAACGTGATGTCCACGATTGACCCCCCCTGGCGCCGCACGCAAGTGTTGGCGCTGCCCTGGTTCAGGACCGTAAGGCCCGTCGCCGCCACCCAGTCCCTGAGGGCCGCCCCGCGCGGGTCCGTAACGGGGGAACCCCATGCCGCGCTCTTGGCATTGAGGTCCCCCAGGACCAGCACTTGCTTCGGGGCTGCCCTCCTGACGACCCCCCCCAGGGTGCCCAGGAACAACTCAAATTCGCGCAGCGGCCTATTGGGGGAGAAGTACACCGCAACGATGACGGTGTCGTCTCCCCACTTGGCCGCCACGAATCCCGGGCCACCCTCCACCCTGGTCAGGGGGGGGAAGTCCCCCACCGCCGGCACCACCACGGCCACCCTCTCGTCCGCCGACCCTACCCAGTTGGGTAGGGGGGGGACGAAGTAGGGCTCCGCCACTACGGCAACGCCAATCGCCCACTCCGCCATGGTCTGCATGAGCAGGTCTTGAGCTCTGGCGGAGTGGTTGGCGTTCACCTGCAGGATGTCCAGATGCGGGTGTGCTGGCATCTAGACATCCATGCTTTCCTCCCTGGCCCCGGCGGCTGGCGCTGACGGGGGGTTCTGCTGGGGGGGACGGGGGCGTGGGGCCCTCGTGTCCCTACCTCTGGTTGGGGGGGGGAAGCAGTTCCTTCCCCCCATTCTGTGCCCCGCTGGGAGTTTGGAGTGGTGGCAGACCGCACACCATTCCTTCTCCCAGCATTCCCCCATTTTGTGCCCCTCCTTGCAGCACCGGAAGCACAGCGTGCTCCGGTCCACGCTAGAGGGGCACAGTTCCCTCGTGTGACCGACACCGTAGCACTTGAAGCAGCGCATCGGTGTCGGTCCCACGGCCGTGACCCTGGCGGAGGCCCAACCCACCAGGATCCGACCCGCCCTCTGCAGCGCGATCGCGCAGGTTACGGGGCACTGGACGAGGACCGATCCAGTGCCGTCGTACAGCCTGCGGACGGCCCCAACCTTTACCTGGGCCGTCGCGCAGCCCCCCGCCTTGGCAACCGCCTCCGCCACCGACTCCCCGGTCGCCGACTCATCGAGCCCGGCGACCTGGAGGCCGGCCATCTTGACGGGGCGGCTAATATTGGCCACGTCCCCGACTATTGTTTGCAGCCGTTCCGCCAGTTTATCGGCGGTCCGGCCGCTATCCCCCCCTGGGACCTCGATGACCCTGCCCCCGGTCGCCGAGGTCCGGACCCGCACATGTTGCAGGCCCACCTCCTGCAGGCTAAGGCCCTGAATGGCCTTAGCCATGGTGGCCTGCAACGTGGTGGTGGCGTCCTTCTTCAACGTCACCACCACCGCCGCCGTCTTGGGGGCAGACAGCGCCGCGGGTCTTGGCGCTGCCTTTCTGGCCGGGGGGGGGGAGGTCTTGGCCTTCCCCTTGCCCTTACCCTTTTTTACCACCTCCGACCATTGCGCGGGTGGAGGCGGTATACGGCCTGAGGGGCCGGGTACGCCCTGCGAAGGCCGAGTGGCTCCCGGGGCCGGGGTAGGCCTGGGCACCTTGGCCGCAGGGGCATTGGCCTTGCGGGCGGGGGGTGTCGCCTTCTTGGCGGCCTTAGGTCTTCCATCCCCCAACCTGGCCCTCGCCTCAGGCTCGGGCTGCGGCACGGGCGGCGGGGTAGGCCTCGTGGCCTTCGTCTTGGGGGGGGGCGGCGGGGGGGCGGACCCTGTAGCCCTTCTGTCCGCCGCCAGCGGGGGGCGGAGCGGGGGCTCCGGGGGAAGGCGGCGACTCACTTCCTCAATTCGGGCATTCACCATGTTGCCCAAACTGAGGAAGAGGTCCCTCTTCATACACTCTATTGCCTCCACCAGCTCCTCCGTGGAGAACTGCACTGGTGGAGGGGGGGGAGCCGGGGCCTGGCGCTCGGAGAAGGCGGTCCTGAGCGCCTTGGTCTCCGCGGTGAGCAGGGCGAGTTGCTCCCGCATCCTTTTATTGTCCGCTTTAAGGATGCGGATCTCCTCGCCCTCGGCCTTGGCGGCCTCCACCTCGTCCATGGCCGCCAAGATGGCTCTGCAGGACCTATTAAATAGGCCCCACACCTCCCCCTTCAGGTTGCCCGATTTTCGGGCCCCCTCTAGAATGTCCCTCGCCGATGTTCGGGCCACCTCTATGGGATCGGCATACTGCCGATCCACCTGGCCGCCCGACGGTGAGGGAGAGCCAGCACGGGAGGGCGACTGCGATCGCGACCGCTCCCCCCCGGCTTCTACCCCCCTTCCCCCCTTCCCCTCCTCACCCCTCCTCGAGCGGAGTGCGGGGAAGTCTCGCAGGTACCTGGCCGCGGCGGCGTCCTGCCTCTCCTCGAACCGGGGCTCGATTAGGGCGAGCTTCGCCTTCGCCGCGGACAGCCCCGAATATGCCCCCTTGGGCTTCCCCCTGCGTGCCGTGTTCACCTTAGGTAGGTGATCCGGCGCGAGGGCCCCCCCCTCATCCTCATGGGTCCTCTTCGACCCAGAGGGAACCGGCAGGTAGTCCTCCGGTTCCAAATAGTCATTCTCTGACTCCAGATCGGAGTCAGAGCCCCCCCCCTCCGAGGGGGGTCCCCCAAAACTTGAGGGCGTGGCCATGGTGGCCCCGGCCCCCCCTCCACCAAATTTGGTCGAGATCCGCTCACCCAGTCCGAAGTTAAGACCTAACCTAACTTAAAACGGTCAAGTGGGAGTCGGATCTCAACGACCTAATACTAAATTGCCTTCAGCGCCTGATGAAGGCAATTAGCAATTTCCCAAAACTTTCCCCCCGAATTTGGCCCACTTCCCGAGGTCGCAGCGTAAAAAGAAAAATGTCAAAAAATAGAGTAATTTTTACCCTATTTTTTGACACCCTTACTTTAATACCCCCTAATACAAAATAAAAAGAAAAAGGCCAAAAAACAAAAATGCAAAAATTTGAAAAAATTAAAAACCAAAAAACTTCTCCCTCGCCACACCCGAAAATTTGCAACTTCTAAACGGGATGTTTAAAAGTTACAAATCCTTCAGGGTCGTGTAGAGGGTGAACTGCGCTACCTGTACTAATAACAACAAATTATTTAACCAACCACAACCCAGTGAAAATTTCACTTAAAAAGTGAAAAATGAAAATAATTTTTTAAGATTTTGGTCAAAAAACACAAAATTTTAAAAAATTAAAAACTATGGGTTCCGCAATCTGACGATTACGGGACCAACCCTATAATTTGCGGGACCGTTACCGCTATCCCCGCCCAAAAACTGAGCAAGGTGGGATATTGGCAACACCGACTAAATTAAAAAGTAAAAATGTAAACAAACCCTAAATTTCAAAGAAATTTAGGGTGTGAATTTACACTTTTTGAAAATTCGATATTTCCCGAAATAAAATTCCGAAAAATACCGAACCTTCCCTACGGTAAAGACGACTATTGCCGCTATGTGCTAGCCCTGAAAAGGGCTCAAAACAACAACGGCAACACCGACTTTTTTAAAACAGAAAAACGTAAACAAACCAAATAAAACCAATCAAGAGCAAAACACAAAATCCAAAATATCTAAGCCAAGTCACGTGATACAGCAGAATCAAAGTCAGAAATCAAGAGCCAAAAATTCGTTAGTAATTGTCTCCGAAAATCGCAATAATCCATACATAAACACACAAAATTCAACCTCAACCTAACCTAACCTAACCTAACCTAACCTAACCTAACCTAACCTAACCTAACCTAACCTAACCTAACCTAACCTAACCTAACCTAACCTAACCTAACCTAACCTAACCTAACCTAACCTAACCTAACCTAACCTAACCTAACCTAACCTAACCTAACCTAACCTAACCTAACCTAACCTAACCTAACCTAACCTAACCTAACCTAACCTAACCTAACCTAACCTAACCTAACCTAACCTAACCTAACCTAACCTAACCTAACCTAACCTAACCTAACCTAACCTAACCTAACCTAACCTAACCTAACCTAACCTAACCTAACCTAACCTAACCTAACCTAACCTAACCTAACCTAACCTAACCTAACCTAACCTAACCTAACCTAACCTAACCTAACCTAACCTAACCTAACCTAACCTAACCTAACCTAACCTAACCTAACCTAACCTAACCTAACCTAACCTAACCTAACCTAACCTAACCTAACCTAACCTAACCTAACCTAACCTAACCTAACCTAACC